>CAUYQG010078868.1:0-11922 GCA_963574415.1 Tarsius wallacei | reverse complement strand
TTAATGGCAAGTACTCTCTCACTGCAAGATAACTTGTTTGGCTGAGGTTTACCTTACTTCTCTTTGAGTACCAGTGAAGAAGAGATACGTGCTTGATTCAAAGTTTTATTCTGAGTATATAAAATCCTTATCAAATTTATTCATTTGGCTAAATTAAGATACTAAACAATGGGTTGAAAATTTCCTAATAGATTCTTATAACTTAGAAGCTTGAAATTTGAAATTTTTGGTAAGCCAATTTGTAATAACTAGCTTCATAATAGCAAACAATGTTACAACATTTCTACAAAATAATCATGTTGCTTTTAGAAACTTAATCTTTATTATTTACAGGTTACTTAGAGAAGATTACAAAATAAAAGGTTTAAAATGCTGGCCTAGTTTCCATTTCTCAAATAATCAACTTTGAACTTTAATTAAAATAACCAAATCAAATAGTTAGGGATTAGTAGCCTTGCAAACTAATAGTTAATTATTTGTCGTTCTTTAGAAACCTTTCTGAAAGTGTCACTGCATCAGAATCACACTTGATGTGCATTTATAAATGTGAATTTCTGGACCTGTCTGAGACCCACAAACCTTACTAGAGCTGCACCTTGGAAAATTTGCCTTTTTCAACAATGTGATTTAAAAAACACATTAAAGTTGAAAATCTCTGATTTAAAGTATTTTAAAAAGAGTAAGATTAATTTAATAGATAATGCCTCACTGAAGCTTTCAAAAGAACAACAGTACCCTACTCATGAAAGGCTAGCTTTTAAAATCAGAAAACATAATTTTTATTTTTTGATGTTTTTGACATTTTGAAATTTCTACCAGAATTTATTAACATTATTGTTTAACTCTAGGATAAATGGGTTAGATATGATATGACATAATAGGTGGCCAAATAAATAATTATTACTTGAATTTTATTCATTGCTAAGGATCTGAGGAGTGAGCTGTATAGTATGAATCTGTATTGCATAAAATCTAACCTCATGCTAATACTTTACAAAATAACTTTGAAATAAAAAACTCATTTCTAAGAGGTTGAAACAGGTAAATAATATATTTCTAAAAATCATAAACATCTATTTCTAAACAAGAAATTATTAATGATGTAAAATTTGAGAAGAATTTAACATTTTTAATGTATACATTTCAAAAAGGAGAAGTTAGAATTAGAAAAATTTAACCAAAGACAGTGGTGCATGCCTATCGACCCAGCTATTTAAGAGGCTGAGACAGGAGGATCACTTGAGCCCAGGATTTGGAGACCAGCCTGTACAATACAGTGAGGCCTCATCTTCAAAAAAGAAATAGAAAAATTTTTAGAGAAAAGAAATACCATTGTACTTAGAACTTCTTCTGTCATGTTATCAACAATTTCTCATATATATATAAAAGATCTCTGAGCTAAGTGGCAGGCTTGATGAAAACTTTATCTGACTCTTTGAAAAAGTAATCCTAAAATTTTTGCAAGTAATATTGTTGTTATTATAGATACAATTGCAAAACATGGATTCTGGAAAAGAGTTTTACATACCAGTTCAACGATGGTTGGCACGAGATCAAGAAGATGGAGAAATTTGTAGAGAATTTCCTCTTTTAAATAAAGGACAACCCATCCTTCCAGGTAGGAAGGATCCAACTCCAGACAGCACAAATAAAACTTGTTTGCCTAAATGCCGAAGGACAAGGAACTCAATAAATACATGTTGAATAAATGAATAAGTGAATGAATGAATGATTTGGGGCTGCTAGTTTCTTGTCAGTTACTTCTCTGGTGTGGCAGCTGCATCTAAATGCTTTTTAGTTGTTTCACAAGCTGGCATTCTTGAATATATTCTTGTCAACAGTTAGCCCTGTAGGAAGGTCAGCCGAAATGCCTCTTAATCAAAACAAGGAAATTAATTCTTAGAAGGTCATGGAAAAATTGAATGTCAAATGAAGTTACACCAGGGCTAAGAGATGCAGTGAAAGATATTGTGTACTTTTCCCACCAGGCTCTGCCTTATTTTTAAAAACTTATCTATTCGATCAGGAAATAAAAGCATAACTTCTCAATGACTTTCTACTCATTTGGCCAAAAGCAGAGATGTGTTCAAACTTTGTGTAAATGTGACTGAGAATAGGCTCTTGATCTACTCAGGGTTAGGTAGTCCCTGTTCCCCACCACAAGAATTCAGTGTGATGTTATTCACGAGAACTATTTGCTCTCGAGTGTGCTGTCATCTGCTTTGAATGAGAATGGGATAAGGGTGTATGAGATTCATTAAATTGGCAATTTGTAAAAATCATTTTTTCTCCAGTCTAGACTTGGCTGTGGATTCTAAAGAAACAAATAATAACAAGTGTTATCTGGCATTAGGCTTAGGTACATACCAACCTGTGTAACTTCCTGAGTGAACATAGACTAGTAAAACATTTGCACAGAATGATGATTCCTTTATGGCTTTGAAATAAGCCGAGCTAGCTCTTCTTAAGATTCCAAAGTTAAAATATTTTTTAAAAGACATGAGTAGTCCCAGTTACTGAAAAGTGAAGGGTTGCATGAGCATTATTCTCACCTTTCATGGGTATTTTTCTCACCATTTGTAAGCATTGTTCTCATTGGCCCATACGTTTCACCCAAGGAGATAATTGTCATGACTCCTGTCCTTACCTGCTCTTAGTGATGTTGCAGAGGTCACTTTTTGCTCCTTTGTCCCTCCATTTTTTGGTTAAAATTCTGCTCAAGCCGGGCTCGGTGGCTCAGCCTGTAATCCCACGCCTTGGGAGGCTGAGGTGAGTGGATTGCCTGAGCTCGCGGGTTCGAGACCCGCCTGGGCAACTTGGCGAGACCTCATCTCTACAATAAATCAAAAATCAGCCGGGCGTGGTAGCGCGCGCCTGTAGTTCCAGCTACTCGGAAGGTGGAGGCGGAAGGATCGCCGGAGCCCAGCAGGTCGAGGCTGCGGTGGCCGGGAGCGGCCGCTTCACTCCAGTCTGGGCGACGGAGTTAGACTCCAACTAAAAAAAAAAAAAAAAAAATTTTGCTCAAAGAAGCCATGTTCTGTAAGTTCACACTGGTTTTACTTTCCTTCATCTGCCCTGTAGTGTTTGGTACTTATGGCTTAGTAACATTTTTCAGGTGTTCCATGTGGCTTGGTGTTCTAACTGCTCTGTCATGTACTATCCATAAACTTGATAAACCTTTAGTTATCTAGGTCAGTGGTAGCTACAGCAACTAATTACTGATCTTAGCCATATTTTTACCTAATAGTCTAGCAAAAATTGATGCTGTATCTAAAATGATATCATTACAGATAAGCAAAACCTTTGTTAGAAGTAGACACATCAGTTCCAGACGGTATAAATAAGCAAAGCTGGATTAATGTTTTTTCTGTTGTGTTTGATTCCTTTAAGTCAATAAGAAATTATGGTAGTATTTGTCACTTAATGCAAAAGAAACTCTAAAAGTGTTTGCCTGACTTACCAGTAGACTATCATGTATACCCGAAAAAATACGCTTTGCAATCATGGAATTATTTTCCTGCAGAGGATAAAGGTTGCTAAGGAAATACCAAAAGCAGGATCTCTCAGGCTGTGTGAGCTACTTTTTAAATGTTTATTTTTAACTGCAGTAATTAACACAAGCATTAAATTTACCATTTAAACATTCTAAGTGTACGGTTCAATAGTGTTAGGTGGATTCATATTGTCATGCAACAGGTCCCTAGAACTTTTGCAGCTAACAACACTGAAGCTCTACATTCATTAATATACTGATTCTCCTACCCCCCAACCCATGGCACCTTTATATTTTCTATTTTTATCATTGTTAACTACTTTAGATACATTATATGAGTATAATCCTACCATATTTGTCCTTTTGTCTTTGGATTATTTTATTTAGTGTAATGTCCTTGAGGCTTATCCATGGTATAGTATGTTGTGGGGTAAATGTAGGACAGGTACCCCATGCCCTTTTCCATCTTCTGACTGGGAGGATGGTCCTTGACTGGGGCTGCCTGTTTCTAGTAGAAATGTCCTCAAATACATGTGTATCTGCAAACACAAGATAGTTTCTGAGAGAAAACATCTTTGTTTCTTCTTCTTGACATGTAATGCTTGCTCTCTCTCCCATGCTGGGGTTTATACTCTTTCCCCATGTCGATAGGGGTATGGAAAATCAGCCACCCTCGTTCCTTCTGTAAGTAATAATAAACCTGTGTCTTCATCAACCTGTCCTCCAGGTAATTTCTTCAGAATAGATCAACTTTATGTGAGTGCCCTAATTTGGGGCGGCTGTGATACACATGTAATAGGATTTTCTTTCTTTTTAAGACTGCACAATAGTCCATCATATGTATATTCCATAATTTCCTTGCCCATTGACCTAGCAGTGGACATTTGGGTTGCTTCCACCTTTTAACTATCGTGAATGATGTGGTAATGAACATGGGTATGCAAATATAAATATCTCTTTGAGATTCTACTTTGAATTATTTCGAATATATACCCAGAATTTAAATTGCTGAATCATATGATAAGTCTATTTTTAATTTTTTTGAGGAGCTGCCATATTGTTTTTATAGTAGTTTCACCATTCTACATTCCCGTCAACAGAACACAAGAGTTTCAATTTGTGTGCATTCTCCCCAACACTTATTTTTTTATTTTATTGATATTAGTCATCCTAATGGTTGTGAAATGGTTTTTCATCATGGTTTTCATTTGAATTTTTCTAGTAATTAGTGATGTTGAACTTTTGTAGATTTGTTGGTCATTTGTATGTCTTCTTTGGAGAATTGTCTATTCAAAACTTTTGCTTATTTTTAAATTGGGTTGTCTGTTTTTTGTATTTGTTTTTGAATTGTATAAGTTTCTAATACTTTTTGGATATTAACCCAGATATATGATTTTGAAATATTTTCTACAATTCTGTAGGTTGCCTGTTCATACTGTTGGTCGTTGCACTTGCTGTGCATGTTTTCAAGTTTGATGTAGCCTCATGTGTCTATTTTGCTTATTGTTGTCTGTGATCTTGGTATCATATCTAAGAAATAATTGCCAGATTTTATATTCTGAAGATGTTCTCCTATGTTTTCATCAACTTCTTTCTTTTGAATGTGGATATCTAGTTTAGCTAAGATCATTTGTTGACGAGCCTGTCTACCTCACTGTGTGGTCTTGGCACCCTTATAAAAATCATTTGACCATATAATCCAGGTTTTATTTCTTAGCTCTCTATTTTGGTCTATTGGTTTATCTGTCTTTATGCCGGTACCACATTGCCTTTATTAATGTTACTTTGTTGTAAGTTTTGAAATCATGAAGTGTGAGGCCTTTAACTTTGTTTTTCTTTTTTCAAAATTGTTTTGACTCTTGGCATTCCATATGAATTTTGAGAATTTTTTTCTATTACTGTAAAAATACTGTTAGAATTTTGTTAGGAATTGCATTGATTTGTAGATTGCTTTGGGTAATATGGACACTAGAAGACATTTTAAGTCTTCTAATTCATGAACATAGGATGCCTTTTCATTTATTTGTATCTTCTTTAATTTCTTTTAACTATGCTTTGTATTTTTCAGTCTACAAATCTTTCACTGCCTTGGCTAATTTTAGTCTTAAGTATAGTATTCTTGATGCTATTGTAAACATAATTGCTTTCTTAATTTTCTTTTTGTATTATTACTTGCTAGTGTATAGAAATGCAAATACTTTTTGAATGTTGATGTTGCTTAATTTTTTTTTTTTTTTTGGTGGAAGCTTTAAAGTTTTCTATATGTAAGATATTATCTGCAAACAGATAGTTTTACTTCGTCCCTTCCCACTTGTTTGTTTTTCTTGTCTAATTGCTTTAGCTAGAACTTTCAGTCCTATGCTGAATAGAAGTAACAAGAGTGAGCATCTTATATTTTTCCTGGTCTTAGAAGAAAAGGTTTTAGTTTTTAACCATTGTGTATTATGTTAACTGTGAGCTTCTTATGTATGGCCTTAATTATGTTGAGGGTAGTTTTTTTCTATTCCTAGTTTGTTGAGAGTTTTTATCAGGAAAGAATATTGAATTGCAAAAATTCTTTTTTTGCATCAATAAGATGATTATATAGTTTCTGTTTTTCATTCTATTAATGTGGTATATTACATTGATTTATTTTCATATGTTGAATCATACTTGTATGTAAATCTAACTTGGTCATGTTTCATGTGTTGGGAGGGGACTGAGGCATTAATTTTCCTACTGACTTTGATGAAGTTCTTTTTGTCTTTGGGCTTTCTTGGGTGCAAAAGCCTCTTAACTGGTTCCTGGATTTCTCAGAAAGACAATTGTTCCAGTAGTTGTTGTTAAGATAGTGTCTCTGTGGGAGAATGTGGGCCTAGGACTTCCTTTTGCACCATCTTGCTAATGTCCTATGGTTTAATGAAGCAACTGTTTCGTATTTAATGATGTCTTATGTTTAATGAAGCAACTGTTTTGTATTTCAATTTACACAATTGATCCTTGGAGAAATAAGTCAATTAACTAGGAAAGCTCCAGTTCTCTTATATATTTGTCTTTTAAATTCTTATATGAAAAGTAAGAGCACCTGTGATTAGAACAGTACAAAGGTGATAGAACATTGTTACTCTGATTCCCCTTTCCCTGTTTTCCTCCTCCAATTTTAGTAAAGTTTTTTGGTTTTTAAAAAAGCAAAAATGATATGTTGGTTAGAAAAATAATAAAATTGTTATTGATCATTTTTATTTTAAAGATGTGGGGTACAATTCAGAATTAGGTATACAGGTGGTTCTCGTGCAAGACATCCCTTTTGTCCCTACTTTGCCTGGTTTGAGATCAGGTGTCCTTGTTGATGTTGTATCCCCCTCTTCCCTGGCAGTTTTTCACTACTGCCAATCTCTTTCTTACAGTGTTATGATAATCGTTCAGGGTCTTCTTATGAGTGAAAACTTGTGGTTCTCAGTTTTTTGTTTCTGTGATAGATCACTGGCTACTATAGACTCTAAATCTATCTAAGTTGCTGTGAAGTTCATAGTTTTGTCCTTCTTTATGGTTATTGCAAATATTCCATCATGTATATGTACCAAATTTTTTTATCCAGTCTACTTTTGGTGGACAGCATGGTTGGTTCCATGTTTTTGTTATTGTGAATAATGCAGCAATAAACATGTATGTGCAGGTATCTTTTTCATAGAGTGATTTGAGCTCCTCCAGGTATATGAGGGGGATTGATAGGTCATGGTAGGTCAATTTTTAGATCTTCTAGAAATTGCCACACTGTTCTCCACAGAGGTTGTACTAATTTACACTCCCACCAACAGTGTAGAAGTGCTTTCTTTTCTCCGCATCCTCTCCAGCATTTGTTGTTTTTTGAGTTGTTGTTGATGGCTATCCTGACTGGAGTTAGTATGGTTTTGATTTTCATTTCTTTGATGATTAGTGAAACTGAACCTTCTTTCATGTAACTGTTAGTTGCTAATATGTCTTATTTTGAGAAGTGCCTATTCATATCTTTTGCCCACTTTTTAATAGGGCTGTCTGTTTTTTTTTTTCTTTTTGGCACATTTGAGTCCCTTGTAAAAGCCTCCAATAACAATCACTGAGGAGAAGAGAACTTGTTCAGTAAGTGGTGCTGGGAAAACTGGCTGACACATGCAGAAGATTAAAACAAAACCTCTCCCTATCACCATACACAAAAATCAATTCTAAATGGGTCAAAGACCTAAATATAAAACCTCAAACTATAAGAACCTTGGAAAATGCAGGGACACCGTCATGGAAATAGTAATTGGCAACCAAGTCTTGAACAAAATCCCAAATACACATTCCATAAGTGATAAGATAGACAAGTGAGATCTCATCAAACTGAAAAACTTCTGCAAGGCAAAATAAATCATCAAGAGAGTGGAGAGAGAGTCCACCAAATGGTAGATGTATTTGCCAACTGTATGTGTGACTAAGTTATTAATCTTTAGAGAAGGATTGTCAAGTTAACAATACTGGAAAATAAAACTTTCAATGATTGCTACTTATAAGCCCTGCTTCTTTATAAATTAAGGAGGGAATGGATAATGTGAAAATATCACTGATGTAAAAATCCAAAGATGGAACTGATACAGTAGGGCAGTGCAGGATTGTATTTGAGTTCACAGAACTCTGGAATCATACTTTTTCCTCCTCTTCTAAAACTCTATGCAATGAATATCAGATTTTTTTTATTATCCCACAGGTCCCTGAGACTTCTATTTATCTATCATCAAGCTCACCAGTGTTTTGTGATTCCAGGTAGCATGCAGTGTGTCGCTCCATGGGTTCTTGATTTCATCACAGAAAAGAATTTCAGAGCAAATCCAAAGTATAATTTAAGAAAGAATTTATTAGAAAGAAAAAGCCATGCTCAAGGAAAGCATGAATACCTTAAGAGAAAGGGAATATGCTTGCTTTTGACAAGGAGCTTTATATACTTTGAAAATGATGGTTAAGTAAACCATTAACTAAGAGTAGAGGTCTGCTAACCTGCCTCATGTCTCTCTTCTTTCCATTCTGCTCTTGAGCCTATTCAATTAGTTTTAAAGCTTGTTTATGGTGGGTTTTTTCCTCCGTTCAGAAATTTCCATTTGGTTCTTTAAATTTTCAATCACTTTGCTGAGATTTCCTATCTTCCCATTGGTCTTAAAAATGTTTATAGGATGAGATCCAAGATGGTCACTGTGAAGCAGCAGACTGGTGCCACTCTCATTGAGTAAGGCAGAGAGTAGGGACCCAGCTACTGAGTCACCCTTCAAAGTTTAGGACAAGTGAAGCACCCTGCACCCAGCAAAGGTCTCTTTGAATACAAAGAGACCAGAAAGTGATGGCCCAGTGGCTGGCTCCCAGACCAGGAAAGCTCACCTGCAGTTTGAATTCAGCTGTCGACTGCTGCCGGCATCTGACAGTCAACCTCCCCACTTCCCGGTCAGAAAGGATCACCTCCCAGCTCTGTATGCCCACAGGTTGGATTCCCCCCAACTCCCATGGCAGGGAATTCACTCTCTTTCGAGTGTTGTTTGTGGACTTGAACATAGAGGGAACAACATGAAAGACGTGCAAAGGCTTTCCTGGTGAAATGGCTTCTGGCCGCCAAACTGCAGACAGCAGAAGGTTGGGAATTCTGCATTTGTTCTTCATAGAGTGCTTGCAACAGGCTCTCAAAACCAACTCAACTGGATTAATAGTGGGAAAGAAAATTTGCAGCAGAGAGAAGTTTCACAGTGTGGGCCCCAGAGCAAAAGTGAGTGCTTCTCTCTTTCACACTGAGTGTCCTATGTTGAATGACAGAAAGGATTCTAGAACAAAAGTAATTGACTAGCTTCAGAGCAACAAAACCAAAGTGGAAAGATATAGCAGAAGAAAGACATCACAAATGAGAAAAAATCAAAGAAAAAAATACAGACAATCCTCAAAGTCTTAAAGAGACAATGCCCCAAAAAGTGGCCATCAGAGCACAAACAATGGAACCTCCTCAGAACAACTTGCCCCAAATGATGGTCACAGAAATCAGAGATTTAGATAGCTAAAACAAATAAAAAAAACCATAACAAACTAGAAGCAAAACTCACCAAAGTCGTAAAAGAAGTAAAAGTGGATTTGGTCAATTCAGAAAGGCTCATTCTGAAGTAATGGAGATGAAAAATTTCATTCTGGAAATTAAAAACACATAACAAGCAAAGGGACAAGGATTAATCAGGCAGAGGAAGGAATCTCAGAGCTTGAATACCAAAATATGGAACTAACACAGTCTGTCAAAAACATGGAAAAAGGCTCACAAAGAAGGAGAAACACCTTCAAGAGATGTGGGGCTATGTCAAGAAGCCAAATCTACACCTGATTGTATCTCTCAAGCATAAAAAAGCCTGAGAAAACCATGGAGCAAACATTCCAAGATGTTATCCAAGAAAACTTCCCACAACTGGCTAAAAAGGTCATCAGTGAAGCACAAGAGATTCAGAGAACCACTGCAAGTTATCACATGAAAAGACAATATCCAACACACATAGTAATCTGCCTCCACAAGGAAGCATACAAGAAAAATTCCTCAAGGCAGCAAGAGAGAAAGATCAGACCACCTACTGAAGGAGACACATTAGAATTGCTCCAGACTTATCAGCAGAAACAGTATAATTCAGAAGGAACTGGGGTCCTATTTTTAACATTCTTAAAGATAAGCAATTCCAGCCTGGCATTTTCTGCCTCACCAAGCTAAGCTTCATCAGTGATGGAGAATTACAAACCTTCTCAAACCTCCAATTCATAAGATAATATGCTGCTTCTAAATCAGCCTTTCAGAAGATGCTTAAGAAGGTGTTGAACACATACAAAAAAAAAAAAAAAAAGGATGGTCATACCCATCACAAAAGTACAGGCAAGCACAGAGTTAACAAAGCATACAGCACACTCACCAAAATGAAAATACACACATACATAAATACAAAAGTAAGAGGAAGCAAAGCAATCCCATAAGAGCCCGATGACAGGGATAAACTCTCATAGTTCAATAATTAATTTGAATTTGGAAAGATTACATGCACCACTGAAGAGGGTTTAGATTGGGCAAACTAAATAAAGAAGCACAATACAACAGTCTCCTGTTTCCAGAAAACTCATATCACTGCAAAGGACACCCATAGGCTCAAAGTTAAAGTCTGGAAAATGATCTTTCAGGCAAATGGAAAACAGAAGAGAGTGGGAGTAGCTCTTCTGATATCAGACAATATAGGCATTAAACCATCAAAAAGTTAAAAAGGACATGGCAGGACACTTCATAATGATAAAAGGCTAAATCTACCAGCAAGAAATGTCCATCTAAAGCATACTTGCACCCAACACAGGACCACAGGGTTTTATTAAAAAACTACTAAGTAAACTAAGAGAGGACATTGACACTGATACATCATATTTTAAGACCAAAATACTCTGCTAACAGCTTTAGAAGACAAAAATATGGAAAGAATAAACAAGACAAGAAGATGGTTGTTTGAAAAGCTAAATAAGATTGATGGATCCCTGGCCAGATTTACTAAAATAAAGAGAAAGTTCAAATAAACAAAAATAGATACAAAAAAGGTGACGTCACTACTTACCCCAGAGAAATTCAAAAGATTTCAAAGATTACTATGAACACCTGTATGTAAATGCACTAAAAACCCTAAAGAGAAATGGAAGACTTTCTGACATCACATAAACTCCCAAGGTTGAAACAAGAATAAATTGAAACCCTAAACAGAGCAATAACAATCCAGGAAATCAACTTCATCAAAAGAAATCTGCCTATTAAAAAAAAGCCATGGACCAGATGGCTTTCCAGCTGAATTCTACAAAACATAAAAGGATAAGTTGATACCAATTTTCTCAAAAGTTTTATGGGCAATTGAGCAAGATGGAATTCTCCTCATACCATTTTATGAAGCTAAAATCACAGTGATACCCAAACCTGGATAAGGCCCAAGAAAGAAAGAGAATTACATGTCAATCACTTGATGAACATAGATGCAAAAATTCTCAATAAGATCCTAGCAAATGAGATCCAACAACACATCTCAAGAATCATCCATGATCAAATAGGCTTTATTCCTGGGGTGCCGGACTCATTCAATATTCATAAGATGATAAACGTAATTCAACACATTAACAGATGTAAAAACAAGAACCACATGATATCATTACATGGAGAAAAAACTTTCAACAAAATCTAGCATCCCTTCTTGATAAAAACCCTTGAACACCTAGGTATGTCTCTCTCTTTCTCTTTTTAAAAAGATATTGAGTACAATTTAGGGTTAGGTATACAAATGTTCATTATGCAGGTACCCTTGTTGATGAGGTGTGCCCCCTTCCCCAGGCAGATTCCCACTACTGCCAATCCTGCTTCCACACCCCACCCCCACATCCCTGAAGTTTCCTGCTACTGCCAATAC
>CAUYQG010078861.1:0-19342 GCA_963574415.1 Tarsius wallacei | reverse complement strand
CTCGCTCTATCGCCCAGACTGGAGTGCAGTGGCCGCTCCCGGCCACCGCAACCTCGACCTGCTGGGCTCCGGCGATCCTTCCGCCTCCGCCTTCCGAGTAGCTGGAACTACAGGCGTGCGCTACCACGCCCGGCTAATTTTGTGAGGTATTGTAGAGATGAGGTCTCGCCAAGTTGCCCAGGCGGGTCTCAAACCCGCGGGCTCAGGCAATCCACTCACCTCAGCCTCCCAAAGCGCGGGATTACAGGCTGAGCCACCAAGCCCGGCTTGTATTTTCTATTTTTAAAAATAATCTGTGATAATGGAAGTTTTTTAGTAGAAGAGTGGCATGACTAGATTTGTGCCTCAGAAAGAAGTCTGTGGCTCTGAGGAGGTCATGCACATTGGAGGAAGAGGTGACTAGGGGTAGTGAAGCCTGTCTCGAGGAGCGAAGAGAGGGTCTGAATTTCTGTTGTGACGGTGGGCTAGAAAGGAAGATGAACTAGTCCCGACTGGTGAATCAGGAGGCACAGCAGGTCAGTGAGAGGGTGGAGATGAGGACCTGTGAAATACGAGACACCTTAGGACATTGGGTTATGAGCCAGGGGAAGCACAGGTTTGAAACGCCTTTAGAGGCTGGTCTGGCTGATGATGGAAATGAGGAAGCCATCTCCATGGAGGTGGTAGTCCCAGGGTGGGAGGATGCGTGAGTTATCAGGGCCTCTGGCTGAGAGAGAGGGATGGTCAGAATTAGAAGGCTTGCCAGGAGGTGTTTGTTCTCCAGGATCCTGGAGAGGTGGCTTGTTATTTTTTTTCAATTTTTTTCTCTCCCTCCCCCTCTCCCTCAGCAAAAACGACATCAGTTACTGCAAAGAGTTTAAGGATGAGAGGGACTGAACAGTTTCCATCGGATTAGTCTACTACTTTCAGTAAATTTGGCTAGAAGGGGAGAGAAATAGAAGAGGGGCGTGGTCGAAGGATGACACTTTTCTTAGGACCTGACTTGAATATGTTCTCTCTGTTGAGGGAAAGGGATTTTGGAAAAGGGAGGGAGTGAAGGTAAACTAGAAAGAGGAGGGATCTGATGGGGTGGCAACTTAAAAGGATCGGTTGCCATGATAAATGGATTATTCTTTCAAGGGGAACAGTAGTTCATTCTCAGACAGGATTTGTTTGTAAGTTATTGAAATTAATTTTGATCTGTTATAGGAGTAATCTGTTATATGGCCCCTGCTTCAATAGGAAGCACCTTTTTCATTGGTTATTTAATTAATTGACAATTTTATCATTGTTTCAGCATCAAGTTCTTCTAACTCATGTCTTTTACATGCTGCTCCTGGGCAGTTAGCATGTTACTTATACAGGTCCCTAAACAGATAGCTTAATAAGCATGTTAATTTCTCTGATTATTTATTATTCATTAATGAATGTATAAAATGAAACACTTTCAATTATAACTATCTTTAAAAAATATTTATTGCAGGGGAATTTACCTAAATATTCTCATAACTCTCTGATGGTTCAAGCAATAAAGACAAACCTAACGGACCCGGACATACATGTGCTTTTCTTTGATGTGGAAGCGCTGATTATTCAGCTCCTGACTGAAGAAGCCTCTAGGCCGAATACGGCACTTATTTCCCCAGAGAATTTGCAAAAAGCATCTGGCAGTTCAGACAAAGGGAGCTCTTTTCTCACTGGAAAACGAGCAGCAGTTCTCTTCCAACAAGTGAAAGAGACGATCAAAGAGAACATAAAGGAGCATCTCCTTGATGACGAAGAGGAGGATGAGGAGACGATGAGGCAGAGGAGGGAAGAAGGTGACCCTGAGTATCGGGCCAGCAAGTCGAAACCCTTGACTCTCTTAGAATATAATTTAACCATGGACACTGCAAAGCTGTTTATGTCCTGCCTTCATGCCTGGGGTTTGAATGAAGTCCTGGATGAAGTTTGTCTTGACCGCCTTGGAATGCTGAAACCCCATTGCACCGTGTCATTTGGTCTGTTGTCGAGAGGCGGCCATATGTCACTGATGCTTCCTGGTGATAATCAGCCTACTTGTAAACCGTCACACGGGAGAACAGAAGCAGGAGGGAAGCTGCCAGCAACTGAGGGAGTAGGAAAGGGAACTTACGGAGTGTCCCGAGCCGTCACCACACAGCATCTTCTGTCTATCATTTCTTTGGCAAATACTCTAATGAGTATGACCAATGCAACTTTTATTGGTGATCATATGAAGAAGGGCCCTACCAGGTGTGACCATGATAGTTTGATTTTATTCTTGTTTCAAAAAAAAAAACCTGTTTTATTTTTGTCGTTTCTTCATTTATTTTGTCACTGTTTCTTGGCTTCATACACCTTTAGCACTTGAGTGTCATCTTGGTGTTTCCCCTTTAAATTTTAAAACACAGGTCTCCAAAATGCATGGTTTAAAAGATAATAAAATTATATAATCTTGTATATATATACATTGACATACTTAGTAGCTATTTAAAAAGAATTTGGGAGGGTGAGGATGGGGACAAAGAAAAGAATTTGGAATATATGTTGGTCATTTAGACTAGCTCTTGAGTAAATATAATAATAAAATTGTATCTATTGAAAATTTGCACTAACATTCAATTCAAAGTATATGTTTGGTTAAAATCCTTCTTCTCAATGTCATATTTATGTAACGAATGATATGTGTTCGGTAATTTGGCTTCAGAAATTTGTGAGAAGTATAGTCATTATTTTTCAATAGAGAAAAGTTTTTTTAAATGCAAGAGAATACTGTTTTAATATTTCTAGACTACAGTACTGAATCACTATTTTCTGTTTTCTCAAAGTTATAAGACAACTTTTTATTATACTCTACTGAGAGTTGATCATATCGAGAATTTAAAAGAAATCCAACAAGTACTCATGCAGCACTCACTTTGTGCTGGTTTCTGATATAAACACTTTATGAAAACTAACTCATTGGTCCTCTTAACCCCATAAGGTAGATGCCTTAATTATTCCTTTATTACAGATATGAGCATTGAGACACAGAGAGGTAAAGTAACTTGCCCAAGGTCACATGGCTAGTAAGTGGTAGAGCTAGAATTAAAAACAGAGACAGTCTGCCTCTAGGGTCCAATATTTCTTGATATTTCATTACCTATTTCCAGTTTTAGGGCCAAATACTTGAAAACTCAACATATGTTTCTATAAATTCATTTGAACCAATGCTATGGGGTAGACAGAAATCTCACCCTGCTAACATTGAAGAATGAAGGACTAAGTATGGTATTTATCTTTCAATGGTAGTACATTGAAATGTTCATAAATATTTGTTAAACTAATATAAAGCATAAATTGTAGATATAAAATTTTTACTGGCTACTTACTAATCATTTACTTATTTTACCATATTAAAATTGGAAATGGAAAATGTTAATAGGTACAAAACAAAAAAAAATTCCATCTTTTTGGAAGGGTAAATTGAAAATGTTTTTTCTGTTTGTTTCTGTTGTGATTCACTTGGATAGAAAATGTAACATTTTAAATAGGTCTGGAAATCTGACAATGTGAAAGTATATATACATGCATTTTTTTTTCTTCTTTTTAAAGGCCACCTAGACCAAGCACCCCAGACCTTTCTAAGGCAAGGGTTTCCCCTCCAACTTCCAGTAATATTGTGCAAGGACAGATTAAACAAGGTAAAATTAAATCCTTTTAAGTAATTGACATGACATTTCGGCTCTAGAAACTGAGGCGGCATAGCTAATGTATAATCATAACGTTTGTTTGTCTCAGATAGTTAAAAGAGAGAAAAGCTGTTATATTCCAGATGTAAATTTGGCTAATTAAGATGTCAGTTAAAAATAAATCAGATTTATTTAGAAATTGATAAATGAGCATATTTCATATAATTTTATTGTACTGTCTTTGGTCTAATTTTTATGCATTGGGGCACCTTAACTTGACAACACTAGAGTTTTGATTGTGTGTACCTTTAGTTTAAAAGTTATACCTGTTTTAAACTACATTTAGAAATGTTTAAATTCATAGTTCTGTATTATAGGTCATTTCCTGCCATTTCCCAGTAATTATGCATTGTGATTCAGAAGTGAAAATTCTTGTTGAACTATTCTTTTCATCTTCTCTTTTTATTTATTTATTTATTTTTTGAGTTGGAGTCTCACTCTGTCACCCAGACTGGAGTGCAGTGGCCGTTCTCGGCCACTGCAGCCTCGACCTGCTGGGCTCCGGCGATCCTTCCGCCTCAGCCTTCCAAGGAGCTGGAACTACAGGCGCGTGCTACCACACCTGGCTAATTTTTTATTTATTGTAGAGATGAGGTGTCGCCAAGTTGCCCAGGCGGGTCTTGAACCCGCGGGCTCAGGCAATCCACTCACCTCGGCCTCCCAAAGTGCGGGATTGCAGGCTGAGCCACTGAGCCCAGCATCTTCTCTTTTTAAATTGAATCATCTTATACCTTAATTTTCATCTATAGCTTTGTTTTTCACCAGGGGAGAAATGAAAGGTTGAGTTTATCTCTATCTTCCTTTATTTCTTTATTAATTTTTCCTATATATTTCTGAATATAATTAATATACTCAGATATTTTTGAGTACTGTATATTTTTTCTGCTCCTATTAAGACTGATAAATGAACTAAACAAGAGAATTGAGCAGTCACATCTGCTGAGAGAACTTTCCTTTAAGTCAAGAGTTAAGGCTGCCTCTCACAGAATGTAATAAAGAGGAGCAAAGAAACAAGAAGTAAAGAAGATGGGTTGGAAGGTTCTGCTGCTTATAAATGGTGACATCTTGGAGCTTTCCTTTCCTCTTTAGGTTTTTTTGTTGTTGTTTTTAACGTTTGCATGCTTCAAGGAGTAGTTCTACAAGGTTTGTCGATAAACAATAGACCCTAACTTCATACTTACAATTTCCTCCATTTCCTAGGACAAGTACTTTTCTCTGTCTTAGATGATTACTTAGCACTTACTTTAACACCCTAAAATGGAATGCCTGGTTTTCAGTATTAGGCAGTGTCTGTCGGTTCTCATTATGGAAGAGATGCTCCCACACTCTCTGTGCCATTCCCGGCCTTCCTTTCCAACCCCGCATAGTCACCCTGTCCTCTAATTAAAGTTATATGATCATTATGTAATAACTCATATATTTAACTATGTGAAAGTTTTGTAATTGTTTTGGCAAGATAACTTTTCATACTTGTGTCTGTGACATACAATATGCATATAAAAAGTGCGTAAAGCAGAAATGTACGGTGATTTTTATAAGCTGAGTGCCCGTGTAGCTGCAGCCTTGGACAATTTCTAGAGCATTGCTGGCACTTCAGAAGCATCCGGCATCTTCCCTCCCAATCGCCAGACCTTCCCCTCCCAGAAGGAACTGCTATCTTGACTTTTGTAAAGCCACTTCTTTGCCTTCTTGTATAGTTGTACCACCTGAGTTTAAATTCCTAAACACTTCAGTTGGTTTTGCCTGTCCTTTGAGTTTTATATAAATTTGGTCCTTTATACAGTATGCATTTGTTTGTGTTTGGCTTCTTTTGTGAGATTATCAGTGTTGTTGCATTTGCCTATAGCTCATTCATTTTTGTTGCTGTGCACGTGTTCTGTTGAATAAATAGACAGCAAATTATTCATTCCTTTTTTTGTTAACAGACATTTGAATTATATCCAGTGTTTGGTTTTCAAGAATGAGTTTTCTGTGAACATTCTTGTATTTCAGTGCTAGTGTACATTATAAGCATTTCTGTTTTGTACATACTAAATGTCGAATTTCTGGATACATGTATCTTCAGCTTTAGTAAATAATGTTAAAATGTTTTCCCAAGTGTGAACTGACTTACATTCACCAAAATGGCTAAAGTGAAAAAGAAAATATCAAGTGTTGGTTAGGAAATACAGCAACAAGAACTCATATATATATAACCGGTGAGGTGTCTTAGCCAGCACTGAATATTTTCCAGCTTTTTTGGTTTAGCCGTTTTTATGTGTGTGTGGTTTCGCTCATGCATTTAATTTGCATTCTCTAGTTACTGGTGAGTGTGAGCACCTTTTTGTATGCTTATTACTCACATCTATATCTTCTTTTGTGAATTATTTGCTCAATTCTTGCATGTTTTTCTATTAGGTTTTTTTTGTTTTTTTTTTTCTGAGTTGGCGTCTCACTCTGCGCCCAGGCTGGAGTGCAGTGGCACGCTCCTGGCCACCACAGCCTCGACTTGCTGGGCTCCGGTGATCCTTCCGCCTCGGCCTTCCAAGTAGCTGGAACTATAGGCGCGTGCTACTATGCCTGGCTAATTTTTGATTTATTGTAGAGAGGAGGTCTCGCCAAGTTGTCCAGGCGGGTCTTGAACCCATGGGCTCAGGCAATCCACTCGCCTCGGCCTCCCAAAGTGCTGGGATTACAGGCTGAGCCACCGAGCCCGGCTATTAGATTTTTAAAAATTGATTTATAGGGATCCATGACGATTCTTGATATACGCTTTTGTTTTATATATATATATACATATATATATATATAGCAAATATTTAATTTCCTTTCACTCTTGTCTTTGATATTTAGCATTTCTTAATTTCAGTGGAATCCAACATACCAATATTTTCATTAAAGATTAATATTTTTGTGTCCCATTTAAGAAGTTTCTTCACCCCAATATCGCATATCTGTATATCTGTGTGTGTGTGTTTTGTCTAGAAGCTTTGTTGTTTTACCCTTCTCATTTAGATCTACAATCTGCCTATAATTGAATATTGTGCATAATGTGAAACAGGAATCCTTTTTCATTTTTCTCCCGTACAATGCCAATGTGGTCCAGTGTTATTAGTAAGGAAGATGATTTCCCTATTGCTTTTCAGGACCACTTTTGTCATAAATAAATGTCCTTTATGAAGGTCTGTTTCTGGGCTGTTTGAGTCCATTGATTGGTTTGTCTAGCCTTGTATCTTAATTACTGTAGCTCTATAATAAGACTTGATAGTCAGTAGATGAAATCTTCCTGCCTTGTTCTTCTTAAAATGTGTCTTGGCTATTCTTGTTCCTTTGAATTTCAGTGTAAATTTTGGAATCAGTTTCTCAGTTGGCACAAAAACCTGTTGTGATTTCAAGAGCAGTTGTATTGAACTGGTAGATCACTTTGGAGAGAATATCTCTTTGGAATTCATGCATTCAGTAACTCTTATAGTTTTATGTGTAGAGAGGTCTTATATGTCTTTTAGATAGATTTATTTTTAGATATTAGATTTTTAAAATATTCTTGAAAAAGTAAAATTAAAATATTTTTACAATGATTTTGTTTGAACTGTTTTTCATTTCTTGTGTTCCTGGTATAGAAATGTAGTTGATTTTCGTATAGTCACATTGTATCAAACAACCTTGCTGAATTTACCTATTAGTTGTAATATTTTTTTTTTTTTTGAGTTGGAGTCTCACTCTGTCACCCAGACTGGAGTGCGGTGGCCACTCCCGGCCACCGCAGCCTCGATTTGCTGGGCTCCAGCGATCCTTTCGCCTCCGCCTTCCAAGTAGCTGGAACTACAGGCACACACTACCATGCCCAGCTAATTTTTGAGTTACTGTAGAGATGAGGTCTTGCCAAGTTGCCCAGGCGGGTCTCGAACCCGCGGGCTCAGGCAATCCACTCACCTCAGCCTCCCAAAGTGCGGGATTACAGGCTGAGCCACCGAGCCCGGCTTGTTATAATAATTTATCTGGCAATTCTTTTGATCATAGGGACAATCATATGGGATAACCTTTTCTAATACTAGTCTTAAAGAGAAAACTTTTAACCTTTTATAATTATGATGTTTCCTATAGGCTTTTATAGGTAGTTTAAAAGAAATTAACCACCTCTTCTTTCTTCTTTTCTAAGGATTGATCTTCAGAATATGTTGGATTTTGTCATACTTTTTAAAATGCCTATTATGATAATTGATAACTTTTGTTTTTCCTCTGTTAACTTGGTAAATTTAGAATGTAAGCTTAACCTTGCATTCCAGAATAAAACAAACTTGTGATATATTGTCTTATGTGTTGTTGTGTTTGATTTAATTTTTTTTATTTTGGCAAAAGATTTTCTTTCTTTTAATGTCCTTAGAAGTGTTTAGGTTATTCAGATTTCAAAAAATAAATTGGGAATTGTTTCCTTTTTTTGTTTTTTTCAGGAGGAGTTTGTATAAGATTGGCACAATTTCTTTCATAAATGTAGTGGAATTTGCTGGGTTTAGATCTACAGTTTTCTTTGTAGGGAGTTTTTAATTCTGGGTTCAATTTCTCTCATTGTTAATTTGACTTTTCGGATTTTTTTCTTCTCGTGTCAGATTTGTTAGGTAGTATATGTTTAGGAATTTTTATAGTTCTAAATTTTCACGTGTTTTGGCTTTTGAGATGATAATGTTGTCTTATCTTTCAGTCTCTCTTGTGTCTGTTGTGATGTCCTCATTTTTATTCCTGATTTTAAAAAATTTGTGTCTTCTCTTTATTGGTCTTACCAGAAGTTTGTCAATCTTATTATTGTTATTATTATTATTTTAATGAACCCACTGTGACTTTTTGAAAAATGCTTTCTGGTACATAGTTTTTCCCATTTCATTAAATTATTTTTACTTAATTTTCTGGATTCAATATGCTGAGTTTATTTTGACCTCTTAAGATGGATGGTTGCATACTAATTTTCAACTCTTCTTTGCGTGTATGTCAAAAATCACGTCATCTGTGGATAGAGATAATTTTACTTCTTTTCAGTGGGTATGCATCTTATTTTATTTTTCTTGCCTTATTGTGTCTGTTAGGACTTCAAGAATGATATTGAATTGAAAAAGTTAGAGCAGACATTCTTGATTCATTCCCAATCTGAGGGGTAAAGCATTCAATCTTTTATTATTTAAAGTATAGTTTTAGTTGTAAGTTTTCTTTAGATGCTCTTTATCAAGTTGAGGAAGTTCTCTTCTATTCCTAGTTTGTTGAGATTAAAAAAAAAATTATAAATGAATGTTAGCTTTTTTTAGATGCTTTTTCTAAAACGATTGAAATGATTATATGATGTTTCTTCATTTTCTTAATACAACAAAATATATTGACTTGAGTTTTAAGGCAACCTTCCAATACAGACCACACTCCATCATGATGAATTACCTATTTTATAGATTGTTAAATACAGTTTGCCAAAATTTTGTTGAGTTTTTATGTGTACATTCATGAGGGATTTGGTCTTTAGTTCTTATTTCTGGTAAGGTCTTTGTTCAATTTTTGTAATAAGATAATGCTGGCTTCACTGAATGAGTTAGGAGGTGATCCCTTTTCTCGTATTTTCTGGAAGGTTTTGTGTAGATAAATATAATTTATGTTTTTTATTTCTTTTTTTCCTGATCAGTCTGGCTAGTAGTTTAGCAGTTTTATAGACCTTTTCAAAGAACCATCTTTCTATTCATTGATTTCTACCTATTATTTTTCTGTTTTCTATCTTACTGATTTCCTCATTGATTTTTGTTATTTTTTGTACTTTTTTTGTTCTTATCTTTTTAGTTTCCTAAGAAGGTAGAAGCTGAGGTCATTAATTTGAGACCTTTTTCTTTCCCATTATAGGCATTCAATGCTACAAATTTCTCCCTAAGTATTGCTTGTGTGGCCTTTCACACATTTTGTTATGTTGTGCTTTTAATTTTCCTTTTGTTTTTTTCTCTTGGACAATTTAGTAATGAGTTATTTAAATTTCTAAACATCTGGGGTATTCTCCATGGATCTGTTTGTTTTTGGTTTCTATTTTTGAAACAGATCTGTCTACTTTTGGTTTTCTATTTTTTCATGGTTTGAATCCCTTGGGAAATTTTCAGTTCATTGTATTGATTTTTTTTTTTTTTTTTTTTTAGTTGGAGTCTAACTCCGTCACCTAGACTGGAGTGCAGTGGCACATTCCCGGCCACCGCACCTCGACCTGCCTGGGCTCCAGCGATCCTTCCGCCTCAGCCTTCCAAGTAGCTGGAACTACAGGCGCGCGCTACCACGCCTGGCTAATTTTTTAATTTTTTGTAGAGATGAGGTCTCGCCAAGTTACCCAGGCAGGTCTCGAACCCGCGGGCTCAGGCAATCTACTCACCTCAGCTTCCCAAAGCGCGGGATTACAGGCTGAGCCCAGCCATTGTATTGATTTATTTATTGGCAAATAAGATTATATATATTTATGGTGTACAGCATGGTTTTTTGATATATGTATACATTGTGGAATGGCTAAATTTAACTAATTAATGTAACCATTATCTCTCATATGTATCATTTTTGTGTATTGAGAACATTTAAAATCTACTTTCTTAGCAGTTTTCAAGCATAGTCATCATGTTCTACAGTATGAATCCTTCTGAATTTTTGGAGACTTGTTTTATGACCCAGAATGTGGTCTAACTTGGTAAATATACTGTATGTACTTGAGAAGAGTGTGCATTCTACCGTTGTTGGGTGGAGTATTTCATTAATGTCAGTTAGGTCAATTTGTTTAGTGTTGAAGTTTACTATATGCTTGCTGATTGTTTCTGCCTGCTTGGTTCCATCAATTAGGCAAGGGTATTAGCTGTAATTATGGGTTTGTTTATTTCTCCTTGCTGTGTGTGTGTGTGTGTGTGTGTGTGTGTGTGTGTGTGTGTGTATGTGTGAACTCTGTTGCTCAGGCTACAGTGCAGTTGAAGTGCAATGGTGTGATCATAGCTTCCTGCAGCTTTGAACTCCTGGGCTCAAGTGATTTTCCTACCTTAGCCTCTTGAGTAGCTGGGATTACAGGCAAATACCACCTAGCTCAGCTAATTTTTCTTTTGAGTTGGAGTGTCACTCCGTTGTCCAGGCTGGAGTGTAGTGGCACGCTCACGGCCACCCCATCATTAACCTGCTGGGCTCCGCTGATCCTTCTGCCTAAGCCTTCCAAATAGCTGGAACTACAGGTGCATGCTACCACGCCCAGCTAATTTTTTATTTATTGTAGAGACAAGATCTCACCAAGTTGTCCGGGCTGGTCTCGAACCCGCAGGCTCATGTAATCCACTCGCCTCAGCCTCCCAAAGTGCTGGGATTGAAATTTTTATTTTTAGAGCTGATGTCTCGCTGTGTTGTTCAGGCTGATCTTAAACTCCTGGCCTGAAGTGATCTTAGCCTCCCGAGTAGCTGGGATCACAGTCGTGAGGTACTGCACCTGGCCTTCTTGTATTTCTATCCGTTTTTGCTTTGTGTATTGTAAAGCTCTTTTACTACGTGTGTACACTTTTGGAATTGTTAATTCTTCTTGATTATTTAACTCTTGTCATTATGAAATGTCCTTCTTTGTCCTTACTGATATCCTTTGCTTTGTGGGGTGTTTTTGTTTGTTTGTTTTTGTTTTTGTTTTTTGAGTCAGGGTCTTACTCTTGTCACCTAGGCTGGAGTGCAGCAGCACCATCACAACTCAACACAGCCTTGAACTCTTGGGCTCAAGTGATCTTCCTGTGTCAGCCTTCTAAATAGCTGGTACTGCAGGCATCCACCACCACACCTGGCTAATTTTTTTTATAGAGATGAGGTCTTGCTATATTGCCTAGGCTGGTCTTGAATTTCTTGGCTCAAGTGATCTCTCACCTTGCTTTCCAAAGTGCTGGGATTACAGACATGAGACACTGCGCCCGGCCTTGCCTTTGTTTTTGAAGGATGTTTTTTTCCTGTATAAAATTCTAGGTTGACTGTTTTTATCTTTTTTAGTACTTTAAAGATGATACCCTAGTGTCTTCCTGCTTGTGTTGTTTCTAACATGAAATCTGATGTCATTCTTCTCTTTGTTCTTCTGTTTGTAAGATTACTTTATTACTCTTGCTGCTTTTAATTATTTTTCTTTATTACTAGTTTTTAGCAATTTGATTATACAGTGCCTTAGTTTAGTGTTCTCCATTTTCTTGTGGTTGGGGTTCTTTGAGCTTATTTTATAGTTTTCATCAATTTTGAAAGTTTTTCAACCATTATTTCTTTCTGTCCTTCCCTTTCTCCTCTCTCCAAGGGACTCAGATTACATGTTCATTAGGTTGCTTGGAATTATTTGACTGATCAGTGATGTTTTAAAAAATTTGGATTCTAGCTGGGCATGGTGGCACTTGCCTGTAGTCCCAGCTACTCAGAAGTCTGAGGCAGGAGGATCGCTTGAGCCCAGGAGGTGGAGGCTGCAGTGGCCATGACTGTGCCATTACACTCCAGCCTGGGTGACAGAGTGAAACCCTGACTCAAAGAAAAATTAAATTTTGATTATTTTTCCTCTGTCTTGATTGAGACAGTTTCCACTGCTATGCCTTCAAGTTTATTAGTCTTTTCTCAGCAATGTCTATAACCTGCCGTTAATCCCTTCCAGTATACTTTTAATCTCAGACGTTGTGGTTTGTGTCTCCAGAATTTTGATTGGGGTTTCTTTTTCTCCCAAGATTAAAAGAGATTGGGCATATTCAGAGTTGTATGACTGTAGACTGGGTCTTTTTTATTTTTGTTTTTTTAAATATATCTTCCTTGTCTCTACCTAACTTCTTTGAATTTGTGGATTGCACTTATGATAACTGTTTTAGCATCCTTACTTATAATTGTTAAATCTCTGTCAGTTTTGGGTTGGTTTAAATGGATTATTTCCTCATTATGCACTGTGCTTTCCTGTCTCTTTGCATGACTGGTAGTCTTGGATTAGATGGCAGATATTTGAATTTTACCTGATTGGGTACTGGATATTTTTGAATTCTTCTAAATCCTTTTGAGCTTTGTTACATGGTATGTGGTTAAGTTATGTGGAAATTTTTTTTTTCTGATTTTGTTTTTATGATGTTAGGTAGTTGGAGTAGTACTCAAAGGTGAATTACTCCCCATGATTAAGGCAAGACCTTCCTGAATATCCAATGCCCTGTGAATTAGGAGGTTTTCCAGTTAGGCTCGTGGGAGTAGGCACTGTTTAGACCCTTCAGACGGCTTTCTCCCCAGCTCCTGCTAGGTTCTTTACACTTATATGCTGCTCGTAATTCTGCCGATTACTTGAGGGGGACCCTGTGAAGGACATTGACCTTTGCTGCTCTCTCCTCTCAGTCCTAGGAATTCTAGCTGCCCTGGTTTTCCGAGCCTCTCAGCATTGCCTCCTGAACTTAGGGAACTGCCAGCTGCTCCTCACTTCATTCTTCCTGTATCTTGGCCTAGACATCAGTGAGCTGGGATAAGCACAGGGCTCACTTGGTCTCTCATCCCTCAGTCCTTATCTCTTAATGCCCAGTGGCTTGAAAATCATTGCTTTGCATACTTTATTCCCTTTTTTGGGTTGTTTTAGGCAGGATTTTGCATCTATTTCCACCTTTTGGCCAGAAGTGGAAGTTTCTTTCTCTTTATTAAAAAATATTCTGCATATGCTATTACTTTATAAAGTAAATCTTAATTTTTGTTGCATGGAGTTCTGATATTTTTATAGCATTATTACAGGGAGAAATGGACACAGGCTCATAATAGGTAAGTGACTTGTTTAAAGTATGGTTAGTAATAGTGGTTTGATTAGGACAACCAGCAACTTTTAACTCCAGATCTGTGCAGATCTGTGTGTTTTCTACAGTAGCATGTATTTTATTTTTATTTTTTGAGTCCCAGACTGGAGTGCAGTGGTACAATCACGAGTCACCATAGCCTCAAACTCTTAGATTCAAACGATCCTCCTGCCTCTGTCTCTGGAGTTGCTGGGATCATAGATTTGTACCACCCTGCCTGGATAATTTTTCTATGTAGAGATGGATCTTGCTTTTTTGCCTGAGCTGGTCTCGAACTCCTGGTCTCAAGTGATCCTCCCTCCTATGCCTCTCAAAGTACAGGGATTACAGGTGTGAGCCACTGTGCCTGGCAATGACATGTATTTATTTTTCTGAAATCACTGAAAATATCTTTTAGGATGTACACGGCAAATCAGTGGCAGGTCATATTTTTTTTCATATAATTAGTTTAAAGCTTCATTTAAGACCAACTCTTGTTAAAGATGTTATTTGTCACCATTGTCTTCATCATTATTTTAAGCAGTTGATTCTTCTTGAATTACATTTTTTCTTCTCTGCAGTCATAGTAGATAGAAGCATTCCAGTACAATTCATGACATTGACATGATGCATTATATATTCATCACCATTATAGCGTTAGATTTGTTCACCTGGTCAAGTCTGAGGATTTTCAAGTTAGTGTACTTAAATATTGCTCCTCTCAGAAAAGCATTGAGTTTTGAGAGCAATGAAGAAAACATTGAGAATTGAATCTTTTTCTAAAGCATTTATTTAAGGCAGTAGATTTAGATGTTTTAGTTTGGAAAGCACATATATTTTTATTTTATTTTATTTTATTTTATTTTATTTTATTTTTTGAGTTGAAGTTTCACTCTGTCACCTAGACTGGAGTACGGTGGCACGCTCCCAGCCATTGCAGCCTCGACTTCCTGGGTTCTGGCGATCCTTCCACTTCAGCCTTCCAGGTAGCCGGAACTACAGGCGTGCGCTACCTCGCCCGGCGAGTTTTTGATTTATTGTAGAGACAAGGTCTCACCAAGTTGCCTGGGCAGGCCTTGAACCCACGGGCTCAGGCAATCCTCTCGCCTCGGCCTCCCAAAGCGCTGGGATTACAGGCTGAGCCACCGAGCCCGGCCATATATTTTTCTTTTAAAATAAACAAAGGCCTGCAGTTTCTAGAGAGATAGTTACACAGTAAAATACTTTAGGATGGCCTAATGAAACCCACTTTTTATTTTAATATTGAAATGGATATATGGTGTAATTATTTCTTAAAAATATTCATTAAGTACTTTGTGTATCTTAGCAACCTTTTGGAGGGTTAGAGAGAATAGTCAGATTATACACTCTTGAATGGTTTATATACGTCTAGTAAATAACACATGAACATGAATAACTAATTTAGGGTAGAAAGTGTTAAGAGATACAAAGGGTCTGATTTTTCTAAGATTTTAGCACTAACTTAGAGCATTGTGTCTTCATCTCTCTACTCTGTCTTCCCTCACCTTTTTGGTTTTATTTTCATCATTTTCTTCTTATGCTTTTTCCCCCCAACTCCCTATGAGGTACACATTGACTGATAATCTGTTTTTAAGTTGGGTTGCAAACATGAATATACTTATTTTCAATAAACTGTCACTTACATATTGGCTAATACTTGTTCAGCTGCGAAGTAGTCTATATGAAGTAAACACTTGACTGATGATTGGAACTTTCATAGGCATTTGGGTTTGACAATAAAGATGATATAGATAGTTTAGTTTATATACTTTTTTATAACCAATGTCAGGACATTTCATTGGAAAATAATTTATTCCTCAAAACTTTATTTTGTCTAATAGTAGACTCATTAATTCAGTGTTCATCAGTAGTTAACATTTGCTGCCGGTCATCTACATTTTCAATGCGATACTTATTTTTTAGATAGTTGATTTTGTTGTTTATGAAACATGCTACTTGAGAGAGATGTTGAACCACCAAATTTTTATTCATGATAAATGCAGTCCTAGATCTGCCCCTGGCTTCAAGCTTTTCTACATTTGGATGTGCTATAATTCTCTCTGTTCGTCAATCTTATGGCATAGGTCTCTGGTCTGTGTCTCCAGTACTTTCTTGATTTCTTATCTTTGTTTAGTAGTTGCATCTTTATTCATTGAAGGTGTGCAAGCAAGTTCAAGTAACTTAAAGATTTAAGATTATGTTTCATTTTTTATAGTTTTATTTTTTCAGAAATATCTGTCTAAGCCTAGAATTAAGAGGTAGTCATTGTTAAATTATTTTAGGAAACATTTACATAAATTAACCAATAGTTTTTCACTATTCTTTTCTACGACCTATAGAGAAAAAACTGGACTATATACCAGAATGCATAGATTAGGTTAATGAATGGATCTGCGAATCCCTTAAAATTCTTTGGGTTTGAATTTATGTGCCTTTCTTTTTTTAAGTTGGCTTATAATTTTAATCTGCTGTGGAAGCTCAAAGGACAGGAACATTTTTTCTGTTTTGTTCACTGATTTATTGCAAGCACTTAGAACAGTGACTGATACATAGAAGGAGCTTAGCAAATATTTGTTGAATGAATGGCTCTATAGATAACTTGCTCTTTATACTTCTGGAGTCAGTATGTCAATAACTAGGTGCTGAGGCTGTAAGGGCTGACAAAACAAATCCTTGCCCTCAAGGAGCTTATGTCTGCTAGAGGAAGTCCATGAGAGGCCAGTTGATTATAATATTTTAGTTGGTTATGTATTTACTTTTCTATTTGACTATGGGTGCCTTAAGGGCAGAGACTGTCTAATTTTTGTATGTTTTTATGTATGTAACTCAGTGCTGGCACATAGTAATAATCATTTATTTAGTGTTAAGTGAGGTAGAAAATTTTAATATCCAGTAGCCTTCGTATACCTAATTCGAGTTAGTGTTTGTATTATAAATTTGTCTTCTACAATAATGAACTCTCTCCCTATGGCTCTTGGTCTTAGAGAACTCATTTATTTATTTTGTATGTTAGTAATGAGGGAGACCTTTTATAGAAATTTTGTTGATTGTTTTTTACTCTTTGGTTAGAATTATCGGCCCAGGTAAAATTATCATCACATCTGAACTCATTCCAATTCTGATATAAGCCACTGGTGATCCAAAGATTGTTTCAGACATTTTGAGCACTTTCATGTGCTGCCTTGGTGTGTGTATCTGCCAGAATGCCATCTTGGGCTGTTAACTAATTCTGCTATGGTAGGTCTTTATCCTTCCTATCTCCTGGGATGTTGTACTGCCTGTTGCCCTTCGTTGTTTGTGTTCTTCTTTTACAATGCTTAAAGGATATCCCTTTGTCTCAAGAATGTTTGACAGTATATTTCTACATTGCTTCTCACTATGTTGTTCATTCAGTGGTTCCAAATCTAGCCTAAAGGGTCTAGTTTATTAAAGAATATATCACTTTATTCATATCATGATGAATGATATGAATAAATTTATGACTAAATGATTTACTTAGTATATACCATGCACTTTCCTCTATGTTTTTTGTTTACGTCCTACAACAGATGATCATAATAATTATGGTCATACTGCCCAAGAACTTGCAATGGCCTCTTGGGATAGGGATTTGTTTATGAAATGCAGAAATACCAAGTTTTGAAATTCCACAAAACTCCAACTTTGTGTAATAGTATATTTTAAATGATCATAACTGCTGATATAATTGCCTTTGTTATTAACTTCTAAGTACATTTTCTTCTTTATGGTAATATTACTTACATTTATTTTCTCTGTATATATAGTTTTTTGTAACATTTAGACTAACTTTAACAGTTTCAATAGTTATATTTCAAGAATGAAAATGTTTTTGGACTTTTTAATAGTAATCCTAAGCTAGAGAGAGGACTATGGAGTAGTTTCTTTCTGGTTTTTTTTTTTGAGTTGGAGTCTCGCTCTGTTGCCCAGGCTGGGATGCAGTGGCACGCTCACAGCCACCCCAGCATCGACCTGCTGGGCTCCTGCAATCTTTCTGCCTCAGTCTTCCAAGGAGCTGGAACTACAGGCGCGTGCTACCATGCCCTGCTAATTATTTTATTTTATTTTATTTTTTTTTGAGTTGGAGTCTCGCTCTGTCGCCCAGACTGGAGTGCAATGGCCGCTCCCAGCCACCGCAGCCTCGACATGCTGGGCTCTGGCGATTCTTCCGCCTCAGCCTTCCAAGTAGCCGGAACTACAGGTGCACGCTACCACACCCTGCTAATTTTTTATTTATTGTAGAGATGAGGTCTCGCCAAGTTGCCCAGGCGGGTCTCGAACCCGCGGGCTCAGGCAATCCACTCACCTCAGCCTCCCAAAGTTTTATTTTATTTTATTTTATTTTATTGTAGGGACAAGGTCTCACCAAGTTGCCCGGGCTGGTCTCAAACCTGTGAGCTCAGGCAATTCACTTGCCTCGGCCTCCCAAAGTGCTGGGATTACAGGCTGAGCCACCGAGCCTGGCCAAGTAGTTTCTTAAAAATGTAGAGGAAAGATGATTTTTTTTTTCATTTTAGAATTTGATATGCAAGCTATACATCAAATAAAAAGGCGGAATAATATTTTCATCATTCATGGTCTTGAAAAATTATTATATTGTGTACCTTTCCTCAGCAGGGTATCGTTCTTTCAAAGTAGAGGAGTGAACCAAGAAGACAGACATGAGATCCAGGAAACTGGGGAACCCACTGAGGAGAGCGCTGAGGGAGGGTGTGCAGGGTGATGGTGAAGTGGAGTCTCAGGATGACAGCCATGTGGCAGACACGTGCAAGGGCGTGGAATGGCTTCCAAAGAGGCGGTTCATGGAAACATAACCCTGTTCTGTGGAAAATTGTTGAGAGACTGTCAAAGGGTTTAAGAAGAAATAGGTACATAGAAATGAAAAAGTAGGAAAATGGACAAAAAAAGATAATTTCTAAATTCAGAAAAAAATAGCAAGTTGTTCAAGAAAGGAAATATTATCTTGGGCCAATGTTGAGCAGTATTTCTATACCAGATAGAGGCACTTATCTTTCTCTATAAATTTCTATGTATTTCTGTAGAGATGAAATACATATAACATTCATATAACCAAAGATTATGATGCAGTTGTTTTGGGAACTTGAGATAAAGAAAAGGAAGTTAGTTAGGAGATATAATTTGTCAAAATCAAATCATCATCTTGCACAATATTGGCTGAAATCAAATGTCTTATTCTTTAATGTGGTGAGTCAAGAAACAGTGGGGTTAGCATATTATTTAGTGATGTGGAAGTTAATGCTGGAAGAAGTAGTTAAAAGGGTTGAAAATGCTTGCCTCTCAGGAGCCATACTTGGGGATGGACAGGGAAATCCTGTCTTTCCGAGTGATCTTTTTTAGACTGTTTGACTCGTTATTGCCCTTCATGTTGCACGAGCTTCCTACTCCCTTGGTGCCTTAAAATATGCTAAACTAGCCGGGCTCGGTGGCTCAGCCTGTAATCCCGCGCCTTGGGAGGCTGAGGTTAGTGGATTGCCTGAGCCCGCGGGTTTGAGACCCGCCTGGGCAGGCGAAACCTCATCTCTACAATAAATCAAAAAAATTAGCCGGGCATGGTAGCGCACGCCTGTAATTCCGGCTACTCGGAAGACTGAGGCGGAAGGATCGCCGGAGCCCAGCAGTGCGGCCACTGCACTCCAGTCTGGGTGATCGAGTGGGACTCCAACTCAAAAAAAAAAAATAAATAATAATAATAATAATAATAGCTTTATGTGATAACTCATGAACTTAAAATTTTACCCTACTAAATCTTACAATTTCTTTGAGTGTATTAATAGAGTTGTCCAAAACACTAGAATGATGTAATCTCAGAAAAATTTTATG
>CAUYQG010078853.1:0-46318 GCA_963574415.1 Tarsius wallacei | reverse complement strand
CATCTCTATAATAAAATAACTTTTAAAAATTTTCAAAGAGAAAATACGAAGGGACTGCTAGGCAGATGGAATAGCATATGCAAAAACACAGAGAATGAACGGGTTCGGTGGCTCAGCCTGTAATCCCAGCATTTTGGGAGGCTGAGGCAAATGGACTGACTGAGGCCGCAGGTTCGAGACCAGCCTGGGCAACTTGGTGAGACCTCATCTCTACAATAAATAAAAAGTTAATTGGGTGTGGTAGCACGTGCCTGTAATTCTGGATACTTGGAAGGCTGAGGCAGAAGGATCGCAGAGCCCAGCAGGTCGATGCTGGGGTGGCTGTGAGTGTGCCACTGCACTCCAGCCTGGGTGACAGAGTATGACTCCAACTCAAAAAAAAAAAAAAAAAATACAGAGACAGGGAAAGCAGGGTATGTGAAGCAAGGTAGGTATAAATTTTGAGTTAGTTACACAGAGATAGATATGAATTGTGACGTGAACAGCCTTGAATTTCATATCAAAGAACTTGCTTGAATTTTATCCTGTAGATAATATCCAAAATGGAAGAAAATGAAACCCAGAACCAACAGGGTCAGATTTATATTTTAGAAACTATGCCCATGATAGAAAGGAAAATGGATGGCAATGTAAGAACAGAAGCATGAAGACCAATAGGAGGCTCTGACACAGGAAAACGCCTTTAGACTCCCACTTCACCAATCATGACCATCTGAAAAGAAAACTTTCTACAAAACAAGAGAAGCCTTACAAAGCCACTCATGTTGAATCAAATTTTTAGATACCCAACACTTTTAAGGATTTGGATCTTCAAGGAAAGAAGGGAAATAGTTATTTTAAAAACATGAATTGCTTATGACACAGAAGCAACATTTATGATCAATACTGCCTGGCACATGATGAGCACTAAATATTTATTAAATTAAAAAATTAATTAATAAACATAACTGTCCTTCAGATTATATCTTTTTCATATTATTTATAAATTATTCCTAGCAATTTATCATTTTTAATAGAAAATAGAGTTAGCTTAAAACACTTAAAAGTAATCAAACTGAATTTATTTAAATTTTTTCTATAAATCAGACTTTTATTTAGTCAGGCTGCCCTTTACCCCAATTAATCCAAATCAGTGAGCTTTTACAGTAATTGAAAGTTGTGCATACTTGCCATTTCCACTGACCCTCTAAGAGCCTGTAATGGCAATTGGAAAAGTTCCAAGGTGCTGGTACCTTTAGTTTCTCCTTTAGTCTTCTTACAGACAATAGAAGTTCGCATTGTCAAGTTTAAACCTTCTCTCAAAATGCCCTCTTCATATCTCCTTTAGAAGTTTTGCTATTTCTTAACACTGACTTTACCTAACATATCCTTAAGTGGAAATTAAGTAAACTCTTTTTATTCACCAATGTCCATTAATTTCAATGTCATTAATCTTATGTCACAGAGTTAGAAACCTCAGCCTGCCTCAGTCTCCCTCACCCCCCTCACATCATCAGTTATCAAGACTTGTTCAATCGACTACTGAAAAGCCTCTCAAATCTATTCTTTCTGCTCTAATTCTTCTGCCATTCCCTTATCTCAAGCTCTCACCCATTTTTTTCCCAGATTGGTGTAATGTACCTATTTCAAGGGTTTCTCTCCTCCAATGTCATGGTCCTCCAATCCATCCAGAGCCACTGTCCACTGTATTCCTTCTCCCACATAGACATCTGATTGACTTCTTTCATGGCTTTAAAATTCTTCAATGACTTTCTACTATTCCCAAGCCCAAATCCAAGATTTTTAGCATTGCCCAAATGACCCTTTACCATATGGTTTCCAAATCCTTGTCACCTATTTTTACATCTCTGTACTTTCACACATAGTTTTCCCGCTGTCTGGAATTCTACTCTGCCTACCCCTCTTCTTCAATCAGCAAACTCATATCCATCCATCATTCAAAGATGAACTCAAGGGGAAAGGAAATGTCATGTAATGGTTAGGATAAGGACTTCAGTGTGCTTAAGCCTAGGTGTGAATCTAGCCCTACGTCCAGCTACATGCCAGCTCTACCACCTCCTGGCCCTGCACCTGGAGAAAATTATTCAGCCTTCCTGAGCCTCAGTGTTCTCTGCAACAGGAGGGACATTAACAGAGCATATTGTGAGAATTAAATGAGATAAAGCCTCTAAGGTGCTCAGTAGAGTGCCTGTAAAATAGTAACTGTACAGTAAATAGTGACTATTATTTTTCAATGTCATCTCTTCTGTGAGGTTCTATTCCATACAATTTCACCATTGTCTTAAGTCAGAATTGATTGATTCTTCTCTTGGGCTCTCTGAATATTTTGTGTATACTTCTATAACACTTACCTCATTGTAGGATGCTTATTTCTTTAGTAATATAGTTAACCATTTATTCAACTCCTTCTGTGTGTGTCACTTTTATAAGTCCCTTATACAAATTATCTATTTTAACCCCTAGAAACTCCACAAGAGAAGTATGATTAAGATTTGTATATTAGTGATGGGAAAACTGAAGAGGAGAAGCAACCTGCCCAATGTGACACAGCCAGACTGAGAACCAACAGTGGCAGAACCAGCATTTGAAACCAGGCAGCCTTGCTCAGGACACATTCCCTTAACCACTGTCTAATCCATTGAAATATAAGTCTCTTGAGTACAAAAATCATGTTTCTCTCATCTCTATGTCATTAGTAAATGCACAACTTCTATAGACAATGGAGATTTATCATAAGCTTCTGAAGAGCTCTTGGAAGGTGTGGAGCCAGACACCAGGTCTAACTGTCTCTGACCCAATATATACGGAAAACTGAGGTACAAAAGTCATCCACTCAAACCTGGTTTGTTCTTTTGTTCCCATCTGCAAAATTGAATTCCTCTGCTTTGGTACAAGGGAAGTACAGGGAATCTTACACTAAAGGTGGTTTAGTGCCTCACCCTCTTTACAAGGATGCAGTGAAGGGAGGTTTTGTGAGTTGAGAAGTCACTTCAAAAGGTATGGACTATAACCAGTGTGCATTCAGACCTTATATATTTTTTATCACATGGATGAATCCAAAATTGTAGTTGACAAGTTCATCTCAAAGAACCCTTTTGTTTCTTGGTAATTTACCAAGTTTAAGAAAAAAAATTCTGGAGAAAATATATCTTCATATTTACATTCAGAGAGATGGAAATAAAGAAGCAGTATTTTGTTTTTAATTCTTTAGTGGGAAATAGCAGACATCTGAAATATTAAGTTTTTACCACTCAAAATTACATTGCATTTAATATGGGAATAGAACAGTATATAAAGATCCAGATATATATTTCATCATCTGTTTTAACTGGTTGCGCTCTTACGTCTGTTTATAAATTAGGTGAATATAAAATTACCCAGGATTGCTCTGTGTAGTTTAAAAAATTGTGAGCCTATATATTTGGGGCAAAATTTGTATCTGTGTTGTGAGCACCACTCAGTAAATCTCAAATTTAAACACACAATGCCTTCATACTTGCCTAAGCTCTTGCTGGGTCTGAGGTCGTATCGTCAGCATGTACACATTCAGAGCATTTCATGAACTATATGATGTCAGCAGGTCATTAATAAAAATTGAAAAAGTAAAAAGCCCCATAATTAGCTTTTGAGGTAACTTTGAATGTAACATTTTCACCTCAGATTCAACACCATTAAACAAAATGACTGGGGTTTATTCACTAATGTAGCCTGAGAACCATTCCACTATAGTTAAACTTTGCCAAATTGAGGGACACTCAAATAGCAATATGTTGTGATTCATCGAATCAAAGGCCACAGGCAAATCAATAGAGATAGTTGCTGCATAAAAAATGATAATGAACAAATGTAACAATATCACCAAGGTTACCTTGAGAAGAGCAAATAAGTGGTTTATAACCACCACTAAAAAGAGGGTCAATATAACAGCCTTGAATAGAAAGTTTATTGAGTTTTTAGAGGATTTAGGGAAAACTAAAATAAGACAAATAAATAATAATTGGGAGAAAATTATTTATCAGGGTATAACGTAAATGTCTGGTCTTTTCATAGTATAAACAACCTGAAATATGCTAGACCCACTAGCAACAGGTTAAGAAGACCCTAATACGGCTGTTATAAAAGCAAATACTAAGGGAACAGAAAGTCAGTATGCCAAATCAGTGCCATTACATATTTGTTTTTAAAATCTTGAAGGAACATATTAGTCAAATGGCAGATAAAAGAAATAAAGGATGGGAATTAGTCTATTTCCTTATTTTAACTTTATTTGATTATTTATCTTAGAACAAAACTCAATCCCTAGAAGAGATTATCATTCTTATCTAAATTACTCAAGTGGTTCTTTGGATATTTTGTTAGCATAAAGAGGGCGGTTGCAAATTATCAATAAGCAATTTGTGTTGCTTATTGAAAGAAAAAACTTATTTTTAAAAAAAGCAAAACTTAAATGGGTGCTTTAGGTAGTTTGGGGGAAATTATCATATGACTATCATACTTTTTTCAATGACAAACACCTGAAATTATAAAGCTAGAAGCTGCCTTTAAGATTGTTTAGCCCAAGCCTACATCAGGCACTTCCTTCTTTTATGGTACCCTTTTCTTAGTATGCTAAAGAATTAAATATCAGTGAATTTACTTCTTGAATTGACTGTTTCAAGAGTGAGATTCTGTAAGTATTTTTAAAAACTTTTTCCAACAGTAACAACAGTGGCAAATTTCACCCAATATTTAAACATTCTTTTAACCACAAAATAGCTGTATGAAAAGCAACTTTAAGAAAATAAAGGTTGAATTTAAGGCTGTTCAGAAATCTTAATGCTAAACTCTTAGGAAGAGACTATAAGCAGTAAGATTAATTCATATCATCTCAATTGTGAGATGATTCTGTTTATATTACAATAAGAAATTTCAATAACTTTCTTTGTATTTTAGCAACATAGGATAAAAGGAAATTTCCTACTTCAAAAAAGTTTATAGAATGCTTTAATTGTGAGCTGCCAAAGTAAAATGTAGTTTTTAGAATTCATTATTTTGTTTAATACACATAGAAATATTATAGGTTTATAGAGACCTGGTTAAAAATATACAAATACAAATATTAATTTCTCAACTATTTTCCCTTAGAAATCTCATTCAATGTTCATATTGGTATAGTTTTAGGGAATTCATGCAGTTCTAAAGAGAAAAAAAATTGAAATCTTTCACAAGAATAAAGAAGTCAAACAAAGAAGTCAAAAGAAAAGTTTTACAAATGTTATGAATCTGAATGATCATGCTAATTATGACCATAGTGAAAGATTGCAATTCCAGTTTATGGCATGTTTCTCCTCCCCATCACAGAATCTGGATGATAGGCTTCCTTTTGTGTTGCTACACCATCCAAGGCTAGCTGATAGTTTCTGAACTATTGACTGTTTTCAGTGGAGCATAATTTAGAAAGGAAACTCTTTCACTAGGGCCATTTTATTATAACCTCCAAAGTTCAAATAGAATGCAAGGGCAGAAAGAGAAATAAGCAATTTCTCTACACTTACAGATAGAAAACAAAGGCAATGTTCTAGCACATGATTAACTGACCCTTGACCTGAGCAGGACCACCTGAACAAGTAGTTTATTTAACTTACTGAATTTTGTCTTTGAAACTAAAACTTTTAAAAGGTGGGCTCCCTAACCCGTATTGCAGAGCTTTGCAAGCTGAATGGCTGAAATTACTTGACAGCAGTGGCTCTTAATTATCTGAGAGATACAGACCCCTTTGACTACCTAATGAAAGCTTCAGACCCACTATCCTAAATATAAGCATGCAAATACAAATCTTTGCATACTATTTCAGGGGCCAAGGATCAGTCCACTGAAGCTCATGAGTTAATTCTTGCTGTAGGCTAAGTAAGCAAAAATTGAAAACTTTCTTTGTCAACTGAATATTAGCACGTTATTCTAACTACCATGACACTTGAATGACATTTTAACTGTATGCTGGTTTTCAGCAACATCACTTCCTTCATTCTACGTTATTTGCTAAACATATAAAGAAATGATGATACTAAATGTTTTGAGCAAGGGTCTATATACAATGATATATAAGCATCATTCTATAGATAAAACTTTTTAAAAATATACTTTCCCTGGCACTGTAAATACATAACCTTGCTGACATATGGAGACTCAAAAGCAGAAGGGAAATAGAATTTTAATAAGTTTCACTTAATACATCAGGTCTTGAAGATATAAAGAAATTAGTTATACATTTTAGAGCAGAGGTTGGCTACCAACCTGAATTAGTCTGACCAGGCATGAAATGATTTCAGTTTACCTAGAAAATTCCTATAATGAACCATAATGTCACTACAAAAAAGACCCTCTTTCTGAGTTTTTTGCTTTTCTAAACCAAATTATAATAGTTGCACCCATCTTAGTAAGATTTGAGGATGCACTGCTCTCTCTAACTTGTGAATTCAACATCCATAGGAAAAGCGTAATCAAAGAAACTTTCATGTTCAACTCCATTAGTCTGAATATCAGCTAACCAACATAGAATCTGCCAAAATCTCTGAACTTGGAATTATTGAGAGTATCATTCTAGTTGTGACTTTACTTCTTCATGGAAGTATTGGTTCAAACAAGCAACCAGCAACTACCCATTGAGTGTTCTGTGACAGGTATTGTACTTGAGAATGAGTTGATGCCAATAAAATAATTAGAACAGTGCCTACTCATTGTAAGAACTCAATAAATGTTAACTATTACTATCATTATTGTTTTATGGTTACATAAATTCAAATAGGTCATAACTCTTACACTCAAGGAGCTATGATCTAGTGAGGTATTTAAAATGCAGTGTGGTAAGTTTATGATGGAAGTACTGTCGTCCCTCAATATCCACAGAAGATTGGTTCCAAGACCCCAGGGACCACAATCTATGGATATTCAAGTCTCCTATATAGACATAGTATATACGTAACATATATAACCTATGCACAGCCTCCCATACAATTTAAATCATCTCTAAATTACTTATACCTAATACAACATTATTGCTATGTAAGTAGTTGTTACACTGCATTTTTTAAATTTGTATTTTTAAAAAATTTTTTGTATTGTTATTTCTTATTTTTTTTTTTTTTCTTTCAAATATTTTTGGTCTGAGGTTGGTTGAATTCACAGATGGGGAACCCACTAATGCAGAGGACTGAGTGTATGTATAAATGCCATAAAAACCAAGAGGTGGGCTAGGAAAGTCCTTCTAGTGAGTCAGGGAGTGTAGCCTAGGAGAGAAGGAGTATTGGTTAGCTAGACAAATCAGAAGGGATATGTGACCTTCTAGGTAAGCAATTGCATATGCAAAGCACGATACAGCATATATTTAGGTCATTACAATAATTCAATATGTTTGGAGCAAAGATTACCTGTGGAAGTTTTTGACAGAGATGAGGCCAGAAAGGAATGAAGAGACAGATAATTGTTAGATACTAAGCTAAGTTTTATTGTGAACGCCAAGGAGAGTTATTTAAAAATACTTTTATACAGCAAAGTTCTTCTGTTACTAGCTGTGCAATTGATTCATTCACTTAGCTTGTGTTTTATTTTTCTCACTCGGAAAACAATGAAAGGGTAGAGTTCATGGTCATTCAGGTCTCCTCCCAGCCTGACCTTTTTTTTTTTAAATGATTCCATTGTTCTTGTGTCAAGAATGACCAAAATGAAAGGAAAATTTAAAAACTTTCATTTCACAATAGTCAAATATCATTGCAGAGAGACATTTGTATGACTTTTGAACTTTATATTTAGCTTATCTAAATAAATAAATAAATCCTTTTCTGATTTTGGCTTATACCCTTTGCTTTATAAAAAACAAAGGCAAGCTTCTAAGAATTTCAGTTATCTCCTTCAAAATAATGATCAAAATGCATTTGGAAGCCCACTTATAATTTGCATAGGATATTTTTCTGTTTGCAATTTGAAAAAGGAGAGAAAAACACAAATTATTGCTCAATCATTAACACAGTCAGGTACCACTTCAGTGGCTGATAATCAGCCGATTAAAATCATCTAGTCAGTTACCTTATGATTTTCCAATTTTATAGTCAGATCAGTTGGAGATGTAAGTAATTCATACATATATAAATTGTCAATAGTTTTAGTTTTGTAGTGAGTCTCATTAAAATTCTAATTTTGATTGACAAGTATAAAATTTAACTTTCTTTCCAAGAGTTTAGTGTTTTCATTGTTTTATTAAAATAAAGTTAAAATAGTTCTTTATAGGCTGCATCCAAGCCTCCAGCAAACACATGGAATCTGATGAAATTGTTAATAAACATATTCTGACCACCCTCCTCTACGTTCTTCCCTTGACCATTTTTCCTACTTGAAAAATAGAAGCAATTGACACAAACCAGAAATATTGTCAGATTTTATGGCAGTGGATGATAGGCAGAAGATGTAAGAACATAATATTACAAAAGAGGAAGTAAAAGCAAATCAACAAAAAATAACTATCAATTTAATGATTCTTCTTTTCCTTGTATCTGTAAGTAAAAACTATCTGTTCCTCCTTAAGGCTTTACCCTCAATCTACTGCTGCTCTAACCTCATTGTCTAATTCTCCCTTCAACATATTGAAAAGATCTACTTCAAGAGTCAAGTTTGAGTGGATTTTGTATTGTATTGGAACGTCTTTTCCTCTTTTTCCACCTTTCAATTAAAGTCAAAAGCATTGAGGCCAAACCAAGTATGACTAGGTTGGTCATCTCCATTTTTCTCATTGTTTCTGCCTTCTAGCACATTCTTCCATGCCAGCTTCTCTACTATAACACTCTTTGTTTTCATCACTTGGCTTTCTGCCAAGCCTTCAACTATGACTTTCTTAAAATTGCTGTCTTTTTGGAAGACTTTCATCACAACTTGAATCTAAATATAAATGCTGTACTGTAAGCCCCTTTATCTAGTAAATGTCACCAACTTTGTTTTACTTCATTCTCTAGTATTTCAGCTTCATTTACTTTGAAATATCAGTAGGCAAAGACCAAGTCTTTCTTGGTATATTTGGATCTGCTTGTCTGGCTTTCTATAATGTTAGTCTGTGTTCTAATTCTCCCAAGCAGATTGGGAAGAAGACTGAAGGTCAGGCTCAACTTCACTCCCTACCCATCACATATCAGGATCTTCCTAAACTCATGTTCAGATGCTCAAGTTGGCACCCTGGCCTCCTCAGACAATAATGCTAGCACCTGTTCCCTCAACAAGATGGGCAGTGTGGAAATGTAGTTCTAGCTCAAACTAGGCTCTTCTTATTACATTCTTCCCAAGTCATCTTTATCTTCTCTATGTGATTTTTTCTCAAGAAAATAAAAATGTACTTAAGTAAACATAGAGTAGCCTAAATGGGATCCCCAGAGAACCAATTCCTGACCTCTTGCCAGCTTCTTCTGGGGCTTCCCATTGGATCACTTTTAGTATTATGCACAGATGCTACAAGAACAGAAAACCTATTCTTTGGTAGTTCATGTGAGTCTGTTACTCTGTGAAGGACATATCGCATAAACCACTTGCTGCCAATATAGGGTCTCTTGTCTCTTTGGTCCTCACTGTCCCTGCCCTCTCAGAACATACTTGCCTGATAATAGAGTTGAGTAAATGATTTGTCTCTCCTTGAGGGCAGGAACTTTGTCTTAGGCAGCTTTCTGTCCTCCATAGTCTCTTCCAGTGGTACATAAGATGTTTTAGTTGCCCATTAAATTTGTTTAAAACAAGCATATAGAAAACTGAGGACTAATATAAAGGTCATGTGTTTCCTCTTTGGAATATAGGTCACTCATAGAAATAAAAATTTCAAGGAAAGGGAAATTCATTGTTGTTCATTACTGTTGGGACATGCTTCTCAAGTGAACGAAGGTCCAAGGGGCAAGGAAACTTGTAAGTTATGTTTCAACAGTCAGGAATTGATGCTTTATCACTGTGCTAAAGAACAAAGTTAATCCTGAGGATAAATGTTCCTGAGCTTCCATCCAGATCTGGAATTTCACTGTATTTCCCTATCTTACTTGCTCTCCCTTTTTCAGTTCTTCAACCTGACCTAAAACTAAACTATCTGGAATGAAAGTGAAGTTATCAGCTGGATACTTATGAATTGCTTAGGGCCAGGAAAACTCTCCCTCTTCTAAACACCTGCTGCTAAGGAATGAATTAAAATGGCAGCCTTCACCTAATGTCATATCCATCAGATCATAATATATCAAGCAATGAGCCTGTGTATTAGCAAATGCATAAAAAGCTACAAAACCAAAATAAATTAGTGGCCACACAAATGAAGAACAAATCAAAACAAGGTATAATACAAGTTTATTCAGACTTTTGAAAGTGAAATAAGAATTCGTGCACTATCCTGGTTTAAATGAAAACTAAAGACCAAACCATTTAATAAAATAATCTGAAGTACAAAACACACTTTAGAATCATATTTATTATCCCTTAAAAGAAAAATGGGCCATGAAAGTAATTGCAGATATGGAGAGAGGGAATCTTAATTGTCTATATTATCTTTAACTTACCCCTTCTTCCTCTGTAATCTCCATTTCTGCTAGTGGTGAGGGGAAGTACACAGTCCATACATTTGACAAGCAAAGATATTTTAGTTTCTTGTGATGGTCTCCTCTTTCTGTCTTTCTCTTCTGAATTCCCACCTCTTCCCTTCGCTTAGTAGAATGGATGTTTGTGTGAAAGGGTGTTCCCTTTGAGTGCAAGCTGAATTTTTCCTTACTCTGTAATTTATTCTGTCAGTCCTTAAACACTGGTTCTTAAATTTTTTCAGAGTTTAAGAAATTCCTTTGTCTTGTTGGCAAAGTTGCCTTTCAAGACAATTGAGCCAAAACAAAATCAATTTAGGAAATTGATCAAGGTCAACTAATATCCTTTTAGTTCCAGATGGTATCCTCTTTCACTTGAAGCATTAAATGCACAAACAAGCATTGTATTTTATGAGAAATTTTAAAAATACATGAGTCCCCTGATGGATAAAGAGGATGTGAGACAATAGAAAAGAAAGGGGAGATGGGAAAAGAGGAAAAACTAAAAAAAGGAAAGCTGAAAGAAATGGAAAAAAAAAAGAAGATGAACACTGGAAAGAAAACAGACAAAAAAAGGAGGAGATAGAGAGAAGCAAACAGAAAGGAAAGAGAGAACAAAGGAAATTTAGAAGATGGGTACTAAAATATTAATATTTTCCCTTCCCCTCCACCCCAGGAAGCTGGAAAGGTCTTGGGCTGCAGTGGCTTCTGTGACTCACGGAATTCAGTTAACTCTACACAGAGTTTCCCCAGCACTATGCCACAGCCACTCTATGTACTACATGCAGATGCCACATCAACAACATGCATTCCCTCTTTTCTGCGTTTCCTCATCCTGCTGGACTGTTGTATGTTTTGTTACCAAAGCCTTTCTCCTCCTTTTTCTACCTGAATCATTTCTAGTTGTTCTTAAAGACTCTACTTAAGCAGCACATTCCCCAGAATGCTTTCTGCCTGTCTCTCCATCCTCTCATATATCCTTATGACAACCCACAAATACTTCTTATAGTTATAAATCCGCTTGTTGTCAAACCCATACAACTAGGTTGGAGTCACTTTATTTTTTGTAGCCACATTGCCTAATCCAGAGACTTACAAACAGATAGTAGGAACTCAAAAAACTCAATGTGTAGTTTTAAATAAGCTTATTTCAATTGGTTTCTTATTCATTAAAAGTCCTTAAGGGTCTACCCTACTGCACTATGATAGTGATGAAGGCAGAAGTGGAGGACAACAATTACCCTGCTATTGAGCCCAGACTTCTTGTTCTGCCACCCTGATTATCCTCATCATTGATTATTGTTTTATGGTTCTGATCTCACACCCCATTCCGGACTGACACATATTGTCCTAGTTATTTTCTTGTATCGGGCTTAAAATATAGTTGTTGCATTCCATGCTCAGCCTTCACTCTTTTCATTATAGATGTCTTAACATACAAATAAACTCTGCTTCATCTACACAAGCTGTATCTTTTATTACTAATCAGGGAATTATAACCATTTTTTCTTGTGCCTACAAATCATTCCCATGCCCTAAATACTTCAGTCATTAATACCTCCCTTTATGCACAGTGATTCTCAACTCAGAGGGGCTGTATATTCCTGAGAGAAATGTTTTAAAATCTCAGGAAGTCAAGATGATGTACATATACTTTGCAGATGTCCCTGCTATGGGCTGAATGTTTGTGTTCTTTCGAAATTCATAGCTGAAAAACCCTAATCCCCAATGGGATGGGCTTTGGAGATGGAAAATTTGGAAATGATTGTTTATGAGGATATCCTTGTGATAGGATTAGTGCCCGTATAAGAAGAGATGAGAAAGTTTGCTTCCTTTCTTTTTTTCTCCTTGAATGTAAGGATACAATGAAAAGATGACCAGGAAGAGAGTGCTTTCTAAGAACCTAATCATGCTGGTACTTGATCTTGAAATTCCTGCCTCCAGAACTGTGAGAAATAAATGTTTGTTGCTACCATCCCACCCAGTCTGTAGTATTCTGTTATCACAGCGGAACTGACTATGACAGTCTCCTTAGAAGTATAGACTACAGTTTAGGACCAATATAATGACAAGAGTGATGCAGAATAAAGGCAGCCTTCCATTCAATACTAGGCACAGGCTGGGTGGGGTGTGATGCTAAAATTTTTTTAGCAATTGCCATATGGCAAACCAGGATAAAAGGTCCAATGTCTCTGTGAATGAGACTACACTCTAAAACTATAACTTTTTCTATGCCTTTGGGAGACCAAGGCAGGAGGATTGCTTAAGACCAGGAGTTTGTTACCAGCCTGGATAGCAAAGCGAGACTCCTATCACTACAATAATAATAATAATAATGAGAAGAAGAAGAAGAAGAAGAAGAAGAAGAAGAAGCAGCCTGGTGTAGTGGCACACACTGTAGTAGTATTAGCTACTCAAGAGGCTGAGGAGGGAGGACTGCTTGAATCCAGGATTTTGAGGTTGCAGTGAGCTATAATTGACCACTGCACTCCAATCTGGGTGCCTCTAAAATAAATAAACACAACTGCACTCCAATCTTCCTGCCTCTAAAATAAATAAACACAATTGAAAAATAATAATAAAAAATACAACTTCCTGTGTCTACGAATGTATCCTACAATTGTAACAACCAGGAGGAAAGACTATGTCCTAGCTCTAAGTGGTGCTAGAATAATTTCTGGGCTTAATTTTACACAAACAATAATGTAATCACTACTCCTTATGTTCATTTTCTATCTCCTACCATCAAAAGCTCTCATATTTCCCAACTTCAGGTCACAGTAGCTATCTTCTTAATATAAAATATTGCCCTGCAAAAAGTTACTCTTTTACTGTTTTATGACCTACAGTTTAATGACCACTATATGTGAATCACAGTTACCTCAACGTATCCAAGACAAAATTTAGAAAGAGAGAGAGAGAGAAGAAGAAGAAGAAGGAAGAGTAGGAGGAAGCGAGGAGATGGAAAAGGATGAGGAAAAAGAGGAAGAGGAGGAGGAAGCAGAGAGGATAGAAGAAGAAGAAAACAACTATTAGATAGTAGTCCACAGTTAAAAGAAGGAAGAGCAGGAAGAAGAGAAGAAAAGAATATTTCAGAGTCCCACATTGTATGAAAGATTGCTCCCCCTCTTTTAAGTGAATAAAGGAGATTTTCAAAGCAAGGTGGTCATTCTCAAATAATCCACCCTCTGCTCATAGGTTTCCTATTCTAATGTCAGTGAAGTCATCTGTCATCTGATCTGGAGTTATTCCAGATGAATATGGAGTTCTCTCCAGACTGGGGTTGTCAGATAAATTACAGGACATCCTGTTAAGTTTTAATTTCATATAAACAGTGGATGTTCATTCAGTATAAGTATATACTATGCAATATTTGGGACATACTTATATTTTTTAAATCTGTTGTTTATCTGAAATTCAGATTTTACTGGGCATCTTGTGTTTTTATTTGCTAAATCTAGCAGTCCTACTGCAGACAGTCTGGGGATTTTGGACAACCCAGCCAAACCATAATTCAACACTTAGACATGGTAACAAAATTCATGCCAGCCCTAATATCCTTCACATACATAAGACTATTCTCTGTTTGGCCACTGATCAAGGTTTGGGCTTTTCTGTGATAAATATTGCTAACCATTGCTCATCCCAGGGAAAGCTCTGTCTAAATTGGTCTTTAAAATCTGCTGCACACCATTGGACTCTATTTTTCATTAACTTTGTTGTGAGGGGAATGCTGGGACCAATTCTGCAGCAGAGATAGGGGCCCACGATTCCTACTCCCAGGAACTGAGATTACTTATACAATTAAAAGCAATTCAAAAGTTTTCTAGGCAAGTTTTTTGCTTCCAAATACCTCCCTGTTACCTCAGAATCCTGACTGCTGGGCACCTCCCCAGACATGGCACCTAATGTCAAACAAGAGCCAGAGTGAGAGAGAGAAGAGAGAGTTAAGGGAAGAGGGAGATGCACTTGCTCTCTGATACTTCTCCTGTGGCAGGGAGGTGTGGTGAGCATCAGACACCTTTCTTACCAGTATATGTTCCTTGAGCCCACAGAAGGAGACTCCTACCTGTATCTCGTGGAGCTACCTACAGGTGCTAAATGGGATGTTGAGCCAGAGACTCACTAATAGAAGGTCCAGAATCAAAAAGCAGGACAAGAAAATTAGAACCAAAGAAGGATGAATGCAGGAAATGATAGGTTGAACAAGTAGCCTACAGTCTTGGGATAATTATAACCAGCGTGGGCCTTTCCCTTATGTATCCTTTGTATCCTCTGAACATGATAGGGAACCACAGAAATAGTTGAGAATCCAAAGACAGCACAAACAGAATTATACAAAGCTTGATGTCACCGAAATATTTGCTTTGTCATAGAACAATCACAACTTTAAGGATACAGGAAAGGGGCTCACTGCCATCTTCAAAAACAGTCTTGTCAGGATTTTATAACGGAATATCCTTATGTATTTGACGATGAACTTAAACTGCCTCCTGGATGATCAATTCTCTAACTCCCCCTCTCCCCAGAAAAATCCTATTTCCTAAACCTTATAGAATTTTCATTACTTTTCTCTGGGCAGTTTAATTCCAATACATACAAAAACCTTATCAGAAACTGAGAAGACAATGTTGTACAGAGCACTGGACTAGCCATCTCAGACCTGATTCTAACCTGAGGGTTTGGAGTTTCCAGTACATGGGCTCTGCCCCACTATTTGCTGTATTACTTACTGTCTGTCACTTACCCCCAGTTTCTCGGTTATAAAACAAGAATACCACCATTACTACTAATAATAATAACAAAAATAACCTTAATAACCACAACATATATCAATAATAATAACAGTAATAAAGTAACACAGTCTTGCCTTAAAATAGCAGGTAAGAAATTCTTGACCTGAAGACTAATGACTTCTAATAGATTTAAAAGAAAATGGCCAATGCCCATGGCTTTTTGTCCTAAAAATATTGGCTCAAAGGCCATCAAGGAACACCTCAGGGAGTACCAGCCTTGGAAGGGTAATTACAAAGGAAGCCTGGATACTCTCAGTCCCCTTATATCAAGGACCATTTAAGTTGACCTATATGGTGATTGATGTTGGCTCTTGACTTTGAACTACTGCAAGACATTTCTTAGACCTTCTGGTTAATACATGGAAGGAAGGAAGGAAAGACAACTTACTTTTCAAAATTTTGTGCCTTCATTTTTTAAAAAATTGTTGTCAGGCACAGTGACTCGTACCTGTAATTCCAGCACTAAGGCAGAAAGATTGCTTGAGTCTAGGAGTTCAAGACCAACCTGGGCAACATAGTGAGACCTTCTCTCTACAAAGAAATAAAGAAAAATTAGTCAGGCATGGTAGTGTGGACCTATAGTACCAGCTACTCAGGAGGCTGAGGTGAAAAGATCACCTGAGCCCAGGAGGTCAAGGCTATGGTGAGCTGTGATCATGCCACTGCACTCCAGCATGTGAGACAAAGTGAGACTCTGACTCAAAAATAAAGTAAAATTCTGTTTTTGTCAGTATTGACATATTTCTCTTCTATAACCTCTGTTCTTTTCCTTCAATGTTTTTCTAGCTTAATCATTACAAACAATTCTTCACTAAAACAAATTAATACTTTTATTCATACATTAACAACTTAACTATATTTATCATTACTCAATTAATTGAGCATATGGTTCTTTTACTTTTTACTATTCAATTTTTTATGTAAACTGAAATCCCTCCAGTTTCAGTTATTTTTCACTTGCATTTCTTTATATTGTCATATCTTTTTTATTTTTAATCTCCAGTTTTTGCCCAAAATTTGACAATATTTTTATTTTGAATTTTAAAAATTTACTTGGCAAAAAAAAAAAAACAAGCCAAACAAAACAAAACAAAAATAGTAAGAAGGACATGTGACTGAGATAAAGGAGACACTTGAAAAGCTAATTCAAGTCCTAGGTTAAAGAGGCTGGATTTCTCTCTTTTTTTCTAGTTAAGCCCATGGTAATACTTTTAAGCCCTCCATTACCATTCCTTCCAGAGTTCAACTTCTGACTTTAAAACCTTCAAGCTAAGTAAACTAGTAGACCCACAGGCTAAAGTCTCCTGGATAACAAATCTTCCCCCAGTGGCAATTCAAAGGAGCTGCTGGCATGGTATTGTCTTCTCATATTATGTTTTTAAGGGAATCCTTGGGTAAATCTCTGCCTGGGGAGCAAATCTCCAAGCTCCTGACATGCAATGATTTTTCCTTCCTAAGGAAACACAGACGGTAGCCATTCTTTCAACTGAAGTCCCTGAATCTCTCCCCGTAAAATATCTGCACTGAGGGAGAATAAATAACATGTGAAATTTTCCAGCTTAAATATAAATTGCTCTAATCTACTGAAAAAGGACTTAGCCCTTTTGTTTGAGGTTAAATGAGACTTTGCCTGAGAGTAGGACTTGAAGGAAGCATTTTATTTTTAAAAGAACAAGTGGGCTGGCATGGGGTGGACTGAGATCAAGTCACCCTCTTTGCTTGCTAAATGGTGGCCCCCAATTTCCCTTCAGGATCTTGACTGTAGACTGAAGGCATCACTCTGTCCTCATCCATCCTGATTTATAGCAGATCCATGTGTGCAGAACGAGCCGTTCCCATCTTCGCACAACAGGCATTAAGCACATTGTTGGAGCATCACATAGACTATGGCAATGCATACGAACAAGAAGAATACATAAACACTTTGGCTGCCTTTTGCACTTTGAATCTGAAACCATATTTTTCTGTATATGGTGACAAGTTCTAAACATTAGCCCAAGGAAGGAAAGTTCCTTAATTTTTAAAATCCTACATCATTTTTAATACCTTTATGAGGCTGTATATGATCTCATCACTATAAACTCTACAATAGGAACCCCAAGCATACTGACTGAACAAAGAGTGCAGAAAGCAGAAGTTTCCTTCAAAGCAGGAACTCTCAATGTTATAACATAGGTTTAATCTTAGGTCAACCAAAATACCATGAACCTTCCAATAAAACCCATTAAAAGGAGCTATATTAGAGAATCTGTAGTCAAGCTAATAGGTCATCTTATATCATCCTGCTTCCAGTATAACTAGTTTTTGAAAACACTTAACTTCTTTTAGTGTATAGATTTCTCCTACCCTCCTTTCTCTTTATCATAAGAGGCAAGAACATTTTGACAAAGCCAAAGTTTATTCCCAAGAAGACTTTTAGAACTGGGAAAAAATACAAGTAATCAGAATCCTAATTTGATAGTCCAAATAATCTAGAACTCTAAGAACTAGAAGAATGAGGCACCTCAATTATATATGATTAGAAATCTCAACTTCCTATATAAAAAAATCTTCTAAATCACTGGTAAGCAGGCTCTGACCTGTAACTACTTACTCACCTACTATTGGAGATTGAATTGTGTCCCTCAAAATGATAAGACCTACCTGCCAGTACCTCTAAATGTGACCTTTTTTGGAAATAGGGTTTTTACATATGTAATCAAATTCAAATGAGGTCATTAGGCTGGATTCTAATCCAGTATGACAGGAGTTCTTATAAGAAGAGGAGACAGAGACAGACACAAGAGAATGCCATGTAATAGCAGAAGCAAAGATAAAAGTGCTACAGCAGCAAGACAAGGAAGGCCGGGGAATGACAGCCTGAGCAGAAGCTAGGGAGAGACACAAGGGATTTATTCAGTCTCTGAAGGAACATGACCCTACTGACAGCTAGATTTTGGACTTCTATCTTCCAGAAATGTGAAAAAAGCACATTTTTGTTGTTTTAAGTCACACAGTTCATAGTACTTTGTTATACAGTCCTAGGAAATAAATATATTTGCCTAAAAGAAAATAGAATAATTTTAAGGGCAAATATGAAGTCTTAATAAATGAGTTGTAGCTGGATGCAATGGCTCAAGACTGTAATCTCAGCACTTTGGGAGGCAGAAGCGAGAGGGTTGCCTGAGCCCACGGGTTAGAAACCAGCCTGGGCAACTTGGTAAGACCTCTTCTCTACAATAAATCAAAAAATTAGCTGGACATGGTGACATGTGCCTGTAGATCCAGCTACTTGGAAGGCTAAGGAGGAAGGATCTCCTGAGCCCAGCAGGTCGAGGCTGCGGTGGCCGTGAGCATGCCACTGCACTCCATCCTGGGCAACAGAGTGAGACTCTGACTCAAAAATAAATAAATAAATAAATAAATGAGTTGCTTATACATGGGCTAAACCTTTACAAACAAAATATTATTACCAACTAAAACCTCATTCATTCTGGCCTGAGGTCCACCACAGATAGAACTTGCTGACCTTTCTGGGCCAATGTCTGAATGCCTGTAGTCTGACAGTCACTATGCCCAGTGGTTTATATAGATTGTTCCATCTAATCTTTACAGTAGCACTCTAAGATATGCTTTATTTTATCTACCTTGCAGATGAAAAAAAGGAGGGTTGGAGAGGTTAAACAAGTAACTTGCCTGAGGTCATAAAGCCAGTAAGTAGAGAATTGTGATTTAAACCAGGTCTGTTTGATATTCATTTCCAGGCTCTTAGCTATAATGCTTATTGATTTTACTTCACATTTTGTCCAACAGTGTTTAACCTCTTCAAATGTTCTTTTCTGTCCATCGTAGAGAACATCGTTTTAAAATGGGGATGAGGAAGAAACCAGATTCATCTCATGGGACACTTTTTCAAACCTTGTAACTCCCTTAAAAAACCCTAGCATAGAACTTCAAATATTCCCTCTCTCTCACACACACATCCTACATAACCCCATAAGCCCATCCTTTTCTCAGGCTAAATACCACCCACCTGTCCTTCAAGTGTCATTTTAAATGTTATTGATTCTGTGATCTTTTCTTGATGTTGCAGTCTAGCTAGGGCCTATAATAATACAGCCTTGCAGCATCATGTATTTCTCCTTTGTGGCACATATCACAAGTAAAATGAAATAATTATTTGGGTAACAGGTTAGAACTGCTAACGGGCTTAGGGACCAGCTAACTCACAAGGAAGTCTGGATAGCTGACTGCTATACTAGTTCTGTTGCTATAAGATGGACTAGGCTGTACCAGCCTGGAGGAGCTGTGAGTGATCAACAGAGAGTGGGTTCATGCTCAGGTGTGTTCTCAGTACTGTCCTGTGCTCTTATGTCAGATATTTATAACAATAAGATAGCTCGGTTGAAGGACCCTGGTCATGTCCAGATTAGACCATGTGCAGAGCTGCTCTTGTCTTATGTATGGAAGCCTTTGCTTAGAGGGAGGTAACTGATCCTAAAAGATCTGATATGACACTCTCCCATAGAGTCATCTACAACTGAGGCACCTGCAAGTTTATATCTTTGTAATTGGAGTTACAGACATCCTTTCTCTCTGATATACGTCTACCTGGGCTGATTTTCTCCTGAATTCCTCAGAGAAGTAAATCTTGTTTAATTCCCCAGGTGACGTTGGCACTGTAAAATAAACTGCTACATTTCCCAAGACCTAGTAAAACATGGGATATTTCTTTCAATAATTAAATCTGCTCTTTTAGCATGAAGGAGGATGAAGTATTAAATATAAGCACCAACTTTCTGGCTTTCTTCAGCTACCCTAAAAATGTTGACTGTAACAAAAATGGATGACAGAAAACAGATTCCTTATCTAAGAGTAAAATGTAGGCTGATCCTGTTAATCCCAGCAAATGACAAGGAAAATCTTTCATTTTACTTCACCTTCAATTAGTTATATGCTTTTAGTTTATATATTTATCATGACAAGAAACACAGAGATTTTGTCAGTCCCTTAAAGTCACACTCTCTTTGCTCAAAATATTCTTTGTATTCAACATTTAGCATAAGCTTTTTCTAGACATGTAAAGGCTAGAATTTGCAGAGATTTCTCAGGCTACTGGCCCACAGGCTACACTCAGTCTGCAAATGTATTTAGTTTAGACTGCAATGATTTTGCTTTTGTTTTTTAATGTTTTAATTTGTCAGGTTTTGCTGCAATATTACTGCTAATTTTAAAAAAAAAACCCAAATCTCAATGACTTATAAACATAAACATCTATTTCTTATTCACAGGTTTTCCTGTTGGCTGGGGCTTTGCTGGGCTCAACAGGAATCCACTGGCATCTGCTGGGATTGACTGAGCTTGGATCCAACCTGCGGGTCAGGTTCCAGTCTGCTCCACGTGTCTTCTCCATCTGGGACTGCAGGAAAAGCCTCTCTCCAGGTAAATGCAGGAACACAAGAGATGGGAAATAAAAGGCACTTCTTAAAGCCACAGCCCATTTTTCCCCCACATTTCACTGGGCAACCCAAATCACATGGCCAAATCCAAAACCAATGAGGCAAGTGCTGTATACCCTATCTATTCGACAGGGAAGCCCTAAAGAGTTACATGGCAAAGGGTATCAATGTACAAATCTGCTACAGGAGGAATAAAGAGTTGAGAATGATGATCCATACTAACCGTTGCTAACATTTAAAAATTGGGATGGTTTCCATAAAAATCAGAATTTCCAGCTTTTCTTATAAATTTAGAAGATTTAGTAATATATGCCTAGATAGATCTCTCTTTATGTAGATAGCTAGATCCCCTCCCCTCCCCTCCTTTTCATATATAATGGAAACTGAGAAGTCCCATGATCTGCCACCTGCAGGCTGGTGGTATAATTCAGTCTGAGACCAAATGCTTAAAAATTGAAGGCCAATTGTGGAAGTCCTGATCTGAGTCTGAAAGCCCTTGAGAGTGCTGATGTTCAAGGGTAGGTAAAGATGGATGTCCCAGCTCAAGCAGAGAGAACAAATTCACCCTTCCTCCACCATTTTATTCTATTCAGGCCCTCAATGGGTTAAATGATGCCCACTCACATTGGTAAGAGTGATCTTTGCTCAGTCTGCTGATTCAAATAGCAGTCTCTTCTGAAAACACCTTCACAGACAACAGCCAGAAATCATATTTTACCAGGCATCTGGCCATCCCTTAGCCCAATCTCGTTGATGTATAAAATTAACCATCACAAGTTTACTGTTTGTCAGCTTAGCAGCACGCATCGCCTCAAACCATACTTAATCTCCAAATAAGCAAAATAAATAAGTCATAATTTTGCCTAACAGGGTAATACTATTCTGCATACAACTAAAACACATACAACTAAAGTTCCTGAACAATGTTTACTCCTCTTATATTCCATCACTTATATAAATACTATTATATAAAATTAACAACACTTAGCTACTGGTACAAACTCAATACATTTTATGTTACAAAGTAAAGAAATAAGAAAGTAACAAAAAAATACAAAAATATCACATCAGATAAGCTAATGTGGCAATTCTTAACATATGTATATATACTCACCAACATTTTCATAAGAAAATAGGAAGAAAATGCTCATGACAACTGCAGACTTCATTTCTGCAACTGGTCATGTATTCATAGCTAATATTTATAACTAGCTTTTCGTATTATCCATTCTGCATTCCCTTTGCCTTCAGTAAGCACCTCAGTTGGATGGACTACTCTATTTTTAAAAAGGGACCTGTAGAAATAGGTCCCCCAGAAGAAGACAAAGCAGCTTGATTCTTTGAATCAAAATCTTTGAATCAATAATCATCTGTACCAGCAGTCATTCATAGTCTAATGGAAGCCCCCTGTGTCCCTATGTCTGTGTTCAAATCCTGGCTCACCACTTACTACCTGTGTAACCTTGGGCAAGTCACTTAATCTCTCTGAACTTCCATTTCTTCATCTTGTAGAGTTTTAGTGAAGACTAATTGAGATAATATACATAAAAGTTGTTCAGTGAATTGAAACATGCCACACAGATGTTGGTTATCATTATTAGCAGGGCTCACCTAGTGAAACTCAAATTACTATTTAAGGAAATGACCAATTTGCATAGTCACCTGGATTTTTACTGTCAACGACTTTGACTGGGATTCAAATGCTTTAACAGCAGGATTATTTCATTCACTGAAGTTCCAGCTGGTGTAGCAGTTTGGGATATACACTAAAAGATGCTTGGAAATACCTGCTGGTCTTTCAGCTATTGTGCTATAAAACCAGGTGGAGAATCCTTTTATCATTTCCACAGCTGAATATGCTTTAAACCCCCTAACAGAGCCAAAATTGTCAGACCAAATTCCACTTGTGATGAAATCCAACCAGGTTAACATGTTCTTTCCTTGTTAACCACCTAGGCTTTTCTGGATGAAATCCTGCAGCCCTAAAACAGGCAAAACTTGACTTAACTTCAAGGAAAGTTTTGGATTTCAATGGACCTTTGAAGTCCCTTCAAAAGAGATAAGGACTTCAATGAGAGGTTTGCCTATACAGAGGACCACAGAGGCAGACCATTTGTAGAAATTCAGTTAATCTGGGAGCAGAAGTTGTCTGGTGAAAATTGGTTCAATAAGGAGGGGCTAAGTGAGGCATGTACGTTCAAACTCAGTAGAACGAAAATGAGTAAATTTTAGATGATCAAACTTGGTTGCTTTGTATTTTTCCTCTTGAGTTTATAAAAGCAAGCCCTATATTTTTACAGCCTTGAAGACCAGTAAATTTAATAATTGTAGTAAATTAGGGCTAACATATACTCTGCAAAATTTAGGAGATACCTAGCACATAATAAGTTATATATATATATATATATATATGTTTATATATATATATATACGCTCAATTATTTAATTATCAAACATGTATTTTAAAATAAAGATTTCCACAAAGGCTATGAATTCAGACTTTTACTCATGAATAAAGAACTTCAATCTATATTAAGCATATTCTTTGACACCAGATAAGCTAATGTGGCAATTCTTCAAATAGTTTTTATCACACAATATTTTCCAAATCAAGCTAATAATAATTGCATATTGGGAATCTTTATCTCAAAACATTTCTAGCACAGCACATTATGCTGTAGCTAAATCATTTTTACTGTGAAAGTTATTGTTTTCTAAGCTGCAAGAAGTGTCAGATGGTGCCACAGGAAGTTAAGTATAGCAAATGTATTTAACCAGAGCTCACTGCGGAAGAGATTCCATCATGTAATTGTAATAGATACACACACAAACACCTTAATATATACATATATTATGTATGGAGGGGAGAGAGGACACTTCGCTGTGATTCCAAAATATGTATTGGAATTCCTTGAGTCCTTTCAACTTGGAAGACAATTAACCCTATCAGTAAGAACCAAAGGATGTTATCCCTAACTAATAACTTTTTTATTATGCTAACCATCTCTGCTAGAGATTATTAGAATATTTTCAGCTGGAAGTTGTATAATATTCAGCAGTGGTCAAAAGTGGACTTTTAAAACACAGCACTTTTTTCCAGAAAAAAATAGCATATTGTATTCTGTGCTGAATTCTAATACTTCTTAGGAACCTAAAGGTTTTATTTAGTCTGCAGATTAAAATCTTAGAGTAAATATAATAAAAATACTTTAAAGGTTATGTATCAACAAGGTGTCAGTGTGCATAAGGATGAAGTATTCTAGTCATAATTAAATTTCGAATGTAATTATAATTTGAGGCGTCCTTTTAATTACATTGCAATGTTTTCTTTTCCTAGGAAGATGAGTGGTATAGCATCTTTTATCTGTAATGTTCATTTAATTAAAAATGTAAATAAATCAAACCTCCTTCTTAAAAATATTTACTTTTCACATAAAAGGGGGGATTTATAAAGTTGGATTTTTATCTAGTTAATCATATTTATTTCAGTCATAAACATATGATGTATTAATATATAGGAGTAGAGGTCTAAATTTTCCTTAATATGATGAAGCAGGAAAAAAAAGTTATCAGTAATTATCTTTCTTGCCAGTGAGAATTCTTATGTCACTTCTGGCAAAATCCTACTAATCCTTCAAAGCCAAGTTCAAATGTCACCTCCTTTGTGTGAAGCCTGCCCTAACTCCCAAAGCCAAATTCAGGAGTAAGCAACTGAGCGTCAGTCAGCGACTCCTACCCATAAGGGGCACAAAAACGTCTCTGGGATTTTACAAAATCCCTAAAGAAAATAGTCTTTACCAGAGTTCCCTCAGGAAGAGCATGCATGTGGATAGGAGAAATTTGAACTACTTGGGGTAGAAAGTAAATTACTCTATTCTGCCCAGCCAACCGGCATACATTAGTATCAAGATTCACTAATGTGCCTCCTAAGGACCAACTCCTTGGCAAGTTCTGGTTCTCCCCTGTAGGATGTGCAAGCTTATAGCCAAAATGGAATTCTTGGACAATCGATGAGAGGATGGGAACAGGCTTGAGTGTTTCTCCATGCCCTGCCCCCTCTTGGCCTTACCCACAGTAACAGATTTCTTCTCTAGATTAATGTCAAACAAACACTTGCAAACACCTTTGGGTCCCACTTTTTTATTCTACTTCTGATGATATCAGACCATAGAATATAAACTAGCAAAGGAGAGATGTGAAGACATGGAAGAATAAAACACAAGGAAAAGATGATAAGATCAATGAATGGCAGAATCTATGAGGTGGGAGGAATTTTAGAATGAAGAGTGAGTTGGAAACTCAGGAAACAGTGGTAAGACAGTGAAAACTTATAACTGAGATCATAGAGAGGTTGCAGTTATTGGTAATGCTGAGGTTTTGGTTGTGACAAAGGAACCAATGACTGAGGTATGGTAGAGGATAAGGTCGTTAGAACAGAGGAAGCAAAAGGAACAAGAGATTGGAAGGATCTTTCTCAAGAATAATAAAATCTCCAAGATTATGACAATATTGGAAACAGTGACAATCAGCCAGGAACTCAAATGTTCAAGGAATTAGGGGGAATGGCCCCTGATGCCTTAGATGACTACAGCAAGGAGGATATAGTAGGTAGTTTATGGCATGATGACTTCAGACTCAAAGTTGGGGTTTATAACTAGAAATAAGAAATAAGGTCTAGAAGTAGCAGGCAGCAAGAATGGCATCTAACCTACATTTATGCAGTAGTGAGACAGGAAAAAAAAAAAGAGGTATCAATTGACAGGGGAAGCAGTGTCTTCAGGAGAGAACCATATTTTTCAGCTAGTGAAGTAAAGGGACAGGGATCTGATCAGAAGTAAGAGACTGTTGACAGAAGAGGTGGCAGATATCAGGGAACTTTGCTGATGGCTGATGATGAGTTTCAAGAGTCAGAGTGGAAGAGTTGCAAACATTGGAAAGGGATAAGAAGTGGGGTCCTGAAGGGGATGTGCAAAGCTATAGGGATAGTAAGAGTGGAGCTGCGGTACTACTGGATCATGTTGGACCTTAGAGACAGTGAAATAGAGTTAAAGATAAAATTAGATAAATCCTGATGGCCTCAAGACTGATGATCAAGGTAATAATGAGTCTTGAGTCATGTGGGAAGAGGGGACATGGATCTGCTGGGATATGTAGAGTCCTAGGACCCTTTCTTTAACTCTGTGGGTTTGGAATCCATGACAAGGTAGTTTCAGCCAAAACACCTTGGATCTCCCGGGCACCCTCTCTTGACTGCCGGAGCACTTCTGGAATTCCTTATAATGCTTGTAAAAGTGCACCTAGAGAATTGGGAAGGTGGATCTGACCCTGAGCATCTTGGGGCTCTTAACTTCTGCTATATTATTATTATTATTATTATTATTTTATTTTTTGAGTTGGAGTCTCACTCCGTCGCCCAGGTTGGAGGGCAGTGGCACACATGCTCACAGCTACCCCAGTGTTGACCTGCTGGGCTCAGGCAATCCTTCCACCTCAGCCTTCCAAGTAGCCGGAACTACAGGTACGTGGTACCATGCCCGGCTAATTTTTTATTTATTGTAGAGACGAGGTCTCGCCAAGTTGCCCTGGGGTGGTCTCAAACCCTCAGGCTCAGGTAATCCACTTGCCTTGGCCTCCCAAAGTGTGGGATTACAGATTGAGCCACTGAGCCTGGCCTCCTGCTATATTATTACTCGTAATTTTCTTTTTCCTTTAAAAATAGAGATCCACTGAATATTTTGAGAGTAAGAATGATAAAATTGAAGTTATGTTTTAGGAAAATTCCATAGCTTTTAAAAGTTAGTCTCAGAGGGCCAGTGGGCCGTAGTGACTGGTAGCTTCTAAAGTTTTACCTGGAAAGAATATCTTCTGATAATCTGATAGTCCAGTTGCCACCCCTGAATTTTCAAACTGAGAGTCTCCAGATTTTATCTTATTAAGAGGCCATTATTTCTTAAAAGGGAGTCATATTTAAAATCACTGGATTCACTGATCTTTCTGTGAGATCACTCGTTCCCCAGAACCATTTCCTGACCCGTATCAAGTTGTTGATCATAGGTTACTTTTTCAGAAAGTCTTCCTGGACTGCACTGTTTGAAACTACTATCTACTTTGTTTTGCTCCACAGCGTAATTCTGCAGCTCTTTTATTTCTTTGGCGGCAGTCCTGACACTCCCATGCCCAAACTAGAAGATAAACTCTATGAGGGCAGGGATGTTTGTCAGATAGAGTCGTTACCCATACTGTTTAATATTCTGGTTTTTCACCATGCCCCTAGAGGAAATGACTTTCCATGGAAGAAAACATTGGAGTACAATGAGTGTTTAAATATTTCTTAAATAAATCTGGCTTCATCTCTGTGTTTCCAGTCTCATACTCCTCCTCTCCACATTAAATGATTCAATCACAGCAGGCTAGTCAGGGCCTTGTAATTTGCTGTGCCTTCTATGTCTTCATGCTTTCCCCAAGTAATTTCTCCACCTCCAATTCCCCCACTGTCCCACATTCTCCACTTATGGAATTTCTATTCGTCTTTCAAAAGCCAATTTAACAACATTACCTCCTTTAATAGGGTCATATTTGATACTATAATCCTGATATCAATATTGAGAACACTATTCTGATACCACCAATCAAAATATATTTTGTCTTCTTTGTTGTTTCCAGAATACTTGATTTTTATGTCTACTTGTTATAATATTTTTATTCTCTTGATTATTTTAACTAGTCATTCATTTGTCTGTATCTCCAACTAGAATTTGTAGGCCCCTTGAAATTAATGATTATACCTAATCATTATACAAGGGGAGACCCCAAAAAAACTGAAATTATTTTTTGAAGCATGGGCCCCTTGTAGTACAGGCTTCCCTCAATAGGTAAGTGCTCTAGGAACCCATCGGCAGCAGTGTACCAGCATGCATTGTTGTGAAAGGCTACGTTGGACTTCAGTGAAAAAAAATTATTTTTGGACATTCTTTCAACATGTTTGCCCATTTCATGATGGGTAATTTACACAAACAACCTGCCCACACCATGCTGAGTGTTCAGCAGTTTTTGACCAAAAACAGCATGACTCCCATGCCCCACCTTCCTTATACACCCAATCTTGCCCCCAGCAACTTCTTTTTTTGTTTCCCCAGTGGAAAAAGTCCTCAAAGGGAAATGCTTTGCCAACGTGGAATACATAAAACAAAAAACGGCAGAAGCACTAAAAGACATCAAAATTGACGAGTTAAAAAACCGTTTTGAGCAGTGAAAAAAGCATCCCAATAGGTGTATTGCATCAAACAGAGAGAATTTTGAAGGTGACTGACATTTAAATGTGTAAGAATAAATACACAATATTTTATAAATAAATTCCAAGTTTTTTGGGAGAGGTCTCCCTTGTATTTCCAAAGGGTTCATCACAATGCCTGATATAGTCACACAATAAATACTGGTTTGAACTGGACTGAATTACTTTTGCACCTTGTGTTGCCTATATAATCACCTCAGCCAGTTTCTTCAGTCTTATTCCATGATCCAGGTTCTGGCATTAATCAGCTCATCACTTGTACAGAAGCCTGTCAAAGGTACAATAAGAACAATTGTGTAAAAACAGTTCTGTATACTTCTTGCCCTTAAAGCTCCCCCGCTATCTGACTCTGATATAATAATAGCTGGGTTGTACTAGGGACTCAAAAAGGAAGCTCATGTCTCTTCATGCCTTCCATGAGAATGGGAAAATATGAGAAGGACATGTTATGGTGTGTGCAAAGAACTGGGGCAACGGGGGCAGGAGAGAGGGGTTGGTGTAGTTTCACTAAGTAGTAAATGGTTAAAAGCTTGACCACGTTTTAGTTGATCTCACTGTGGTTTCTTTCTTTCTTTTTTTTTTATGAAACAGAAGAAATAAAAGTGTTAGAAGTAGGGTCTGTGCTTTGAGTTGAGATTGCTGAAATTAGAGCAAGTAAAAGAATTCTTGATGTCCTACAGCCCATAAATAACTATACCTCCTGCAGGTTCCTCTTAGAAGACAGTCTAGAGTAAAAAGTTAAAAGCTTCAGTTTCTGGGGGGGGAAAAAAAACCCATAAAACCTCCCTTGCTTTTTTCCTTCTTTTATTCAGTCAGCAAACTTTGATTAAGCACTATGCTCTAATTTTGCACAAGGAGACTTTGTGGTCACAAAAACAATAAAACAAGGTTCTTTCTTTTAAAGGATGATAACACATGATTGGTGCTATGATTCAACTATATACAGAGAGTAGAAAGAGATACATCTAGCCTATACTTGCTGAAAAACTGCTATATATGAGGTCCACTCATGAATAAAACAGTCTCTGCCCTCATGAATTTATAATTCAGTGGGGAAAACAGTTTAATACTTTTCTATAAGGAATGATAAGGACATATTCTATGTATGTACCAGTCCTATTTGGGGGTCATATGGGGTGACGGGGATGGGCCAGAAGAACAAGTCTGCCTGGTTCAGGCACAGAGAGAGGTATGTGCTTTCAACCCCTTACCCCTCTAGAAAAAAAAGTGCAGCTCACTTCTGAGTGCATTTAATTTTATATAAACACACTCTTTGTGGCTGAAGCAAATCTGATTGGTTTTCAATGTGGAAATAAAATATAAAAACTTCTTGGAGTTATTTCTAAGCAGAACTTGTCTCTAATCTTAATTAGAATTACATGAAAGAAAGAAGGAAGGAAGGAAAGGAGGGAGGGAGGGAGGCAGGGAGGGGAAGAGAATTACATAATAGCAATTATCTTCTTCTTTTTTTAAATCTTGGGGTAAACGCTGCATCTCAACACTTCCAGCAGATATCCTCAAGAATGAGGAAAGGGTTAAATGTTCAAAAATGAAGTTGTGTTTAAGTTAGAAAGATAGGAATTCACCTGTGTACTTCAGGACAGGAAATCCCCCAAGCCTGGAAAAGTCAGTGTGGGAAGGTCCCCTACAGCCTATTAAGGAGTAGCATAGAAATACTCTGGGGGGGGGGGGGTGTGCAGAAAATTTCTTTAAAGTGAAAACACCTGATGGGAAAAAAACCCCAATTTGAAAGTAATAGGAATGATTTCTGAGGATCCCAGATTTGTTCATTTGGGCCAGTGAATTTCTTTTTTAATCTGAATGTTTGACAAAGAATTGACAAGCTTTATTATACTAAATAGGGCAGTTTACAAAAATACTATCATCTAGAGCTATAATGACATCATAAAATATGAGTAAAGGTTATTTTTAAAACCTTTTATTTATGTATAATTGAATAATCTATATCCTATATGACATATATAATACACATATCATACATGAGAGCTCAATAAATTTTACAAACTACACCATTTTGTTTATACCAATAGGTAAACCATCTATACATCAAGCATTCTGATTAAGAGCTAGAACATTACTAACAGCCCAGAAACCCCCTCACATTCCTTTTTGGTCCTACTCCTCACTGATTTCTAATTCTCAAGACTAGTGTTCTCTGTCTATGTATAATAAAAAATCTTTCAGCACCAAAAAAAAAAAAAGAAAGTAATAATCAACAATTTAAAAAATCCATGTCTTTTAGTTGAATAATTTTAGGTTCATGTAGATTCATGAAAAATTCACTATTTATTTATTTGTTTGTTTGTTTGTTTTATTTATTTTATTGTATTGTAGAGATGAGGTCTCACCAAGTTGCCCAGGCTGGTCTTGAACACTTGGGTTCAGGCAGCCCTTTTGCCTAGACCTCCCAAAGTGCTATGATTACAAGTGTGAGCCACCATGCCCGGACAAGGAAAGTGGAGAGTGAGAATTTTATTTATTTGATTGCTTGTTTGTTTATTTATTTATTTATTTGAGTTGGAGTCTCACTCTGTCGCCCAGGCTGGAGGGCAGTGGTACCCTCATGGCCATTGCAGCCTTGACCTGCTGGGCTCAGATAGTCCTTCTGCCTCAGCTTTCCAAGTAACTGGAACTACAGGCATGTGCCACCACGCCCAGCTAATTTTTCTTAATTTATTGTAGAGATGAGGTTTCGCCAAGTTGCCTAGGTTGGTCTCAAACCCATGGGTTCAGGCAATCCTCTCACCTTGGCCTCCCAAAGTGCTGGGATTATAGGAGTGAAACACCATGCCCGGCCTTGTGTATTTATTTATTTTTGGAGTCGGGGCTCTCAGACAGGAGTGCAGTGGCATGATTACGGTTCACCGCAGCCTCAACCTCCCGGGCTCAGGAGATCCTTCCATCTTAGCCTCCTGAGCAACTAGGATGACAAATCACCTTGCTTGGATCATTGCTTTCTCTCATATTTCAGAATGTCTTATAAACAAAGCACTGAGTGTTTTTGTTCTAGGCTAGTATTTAAGAATGTTTACTGAGCAGCAATCCCCCTTCTAGGAATATACCCGGAGGAACTTAAATCGTTCTATAAAAAAGATACCTGCACACACATGTTTATTGCAGCACTATTTATAATCGCAAAAACATGAAACCAACTGTGCTGCCCACTGAAACTGGACTGGATTAAAAAAATGTGATACATATACACAATGGAATATTACACAGCCATAAAGAACAAAATTATGGAAAATACCCAGCAACTTGGATGGATTTAGAGTCTATAATACTCAGTGATTTATCACAGAAACAAAGACCTGAGTACCATGTGTTCTCACTCATAAGCGGACCCTGAACATTTACCATAATACTATAAAAAAGGGATTGGCAGTAGCCAGAAACTGCCAGGGGAGAAGCAGCAGGCACATAACATTAATAAGGGTAGCTGATCTCAAACCAGACAAAGTGGGGACCTACGAGAGGCCTAAACTTTACCTGTACAATGACCACTTGTATACCTAATCCTGAATTAGTACCCCACATTATAAAAATAAAATAAATTTTAAAAACAAATTAATAAAAAAGAATGTTTACCTAATAAATAGCCTTGGAAGAAATGTTTCACTCCAGAGCAAAGGGCAAAATCTTATAAAATATGCAGTTTCCCTAAATTCAACATTGTTCTCAGGTAATACAACCCACTAATTATTCATGTGTCATATGGCCCTCTTTGCATTACCCTGTAGGAACTGTATTCAGAGAATCAGTGCAAAAACGCTGATACTCTGGCTACCACCATTGCTGTAAGTAATAAACCAGCCTTTGTCTTTGTCTCTAACCCAAAAGTCTCATGTCTTTTGCAAACACTCATGAAACTGTGACAGGTTAGCATGTTAACTTGTAAGTACAGTAAAAATTTATACCCTTCACAGTTCTTGATAATTATCTTTAAACTATTGCAACATTTTAACTTATATAAATCATCTTACTTTTTTCAGTTTAGACTTCATACATTAAGGTCTTAACAATTAATTGATAGTCTCTAACATTTTCTAGACTCTTAGCAGGATTAATGCATGATTGTCAGCGTTATGTGGAAGGAAAAATCAAGAAACAACTCATATATATAAATATATGGTCTTGCCACACATATATATGTTTGGTTTACTACTATAATTATTTGACGTCCAAAGCACTAGTTTATATATGGACTCAGTAAAATGTGAATTGAATATAATTGGCTAAAATCTGATCAAATATTAACTAAACTTCTTCAGACTTCTAGAATACACATTATAGAATAAATTAATGGTGCAATAGCTGTCAAAAAAAAGTAACTATCAGAAAAGTAGTGATTTCTCCTTGACGTAAAGATGTTACTATGGTCTGAATATTTGCGTCCCTCCAAAATTCATATGTTGCAATCTAATCCCCAATGTATTGGTATTAAGAGAAGGGAGTCACCTTTGGGAAGTGACTAGGTCATGAGGGTGGAGCCCTCATGAATGGGATTAATGTCCTTTAAAAAAAAAAGACCAGGCCGGGCTCGGTGGCTCAACCTGTAATCCCGCGCCTTGGGAGGCTGAGGTGAGTGGATGGCCTGAGCCCGCGGGTTTGAGACCCGCCTGGGCAGGCAAAACCTCATCTCTACAATAAATCAAAAAAATTAGCCGGGCGTGGTAGCACGCGCCTGTAGTTCCAGCTACTCGGAAGGCTGAGGCGGAAGGATTGCCGGAGCCCAGCAGGTCGAGGCTGCAGTGGCCAGGAGCGGCCACTGCACTCCAGTCTGGGCGACAGGGTAAGACTCCAACTCAAAAAAAAAAAAAGACCTGGGGAAGCTTGTTTGCTCCTTTTGCCCTTCTACTATGTGAGGATATAACAAGAAGGCACCATCTATGAAGCAAAGAGCCCTCACCAGACACCAAATCTGCTGATGCCTTGAGCTTGGACTTCCCAACCTCTAGAACTGTGTACTGTTGTTTATAAATTACCCAGTCTTAGATATTTTGTTATAGCAGCTTGAATGGACTAAGACAGATGTTCATATTCTAATCCCAAGAACCTGTGAATATGTTATCTTGTATGGCAAAAGAGACTTTTCAGATGTGATTAATTTAAAGGTCTTAAAATGGGTAGATTATTTTAGATTATCTGGGTGGGCCCAATGTAATCACAAGAGTCCTAATAACAGTAAGAGAGACGCAAGAGTGTCAGAGTCACAAGAGTAGATGTGATGATAGTAGCAAGGTTCAGAGAGAAAAAGAGAGAAAGAGAAATAGAGAGAGCAAGAGAGAGATTTGAAGATGCTATACTGCTTGCTTTGAAGATAGAGGGACCATAAACCAAACAATACAAGTTGTTTCTAGAAGTTAGAACATGCAAGGAAACAGATTCTTCCCTACAGCCTCCATCTAGAAAGGACACATACCTGACCTTTATAAATGTAAAAAAATAAACATGTGGTGTTTTAACCTACTACATTTGCGGTAATTTGTCACAGCACCAATAGAAAATAGAAACAGCTCTCAAAGTGTCCCATTATATTTATACCAAAACATTTATGTAACTAACTTCCTTGGTTATTTTTTATGTATATATTGCTTTCTATTTCTAATGTATCCCTTTAAGCAACACTAGACTGAAATGAATTCTCCTTCTTATGCATGTCCCTCCTCAGTAAAAAAGTAAATACTTTCAGAATAGTGGAAAGAAAGAGAGATGAAGGAAAAGGAGAGGGAGTTGCCCGAAACAGTAAAAGAAGAAAATTCATCTCTGAAGCTTTCACAGTAAAAAAAAAAAAAATTAAACACTTTCCAAAAATCAACCACATGTCTACAAGAAAAAAATTAATGGAGCATATGTATCTGTACCGTGGTCAAAGAAAGATCCAGACTCCCAGATACCCCAAATGTCTGCTTTTCCTACTTACTCATCTTCGGCTATGACTTCAACCAATTTGTGCAATCATTCTCACCCTGAAAAGGAGGTCTCGGTATAGCAAAGACTGAGGTCTACCCAGGAAACACATCATGGGTCATACATATGGCTCTATTGTTTGTATTGCTTATGGGCATAAGATGACCAAGTTCTTGGTAGAAACTTAACCCACATTTTGAGGTCTATGCAGCTGTCAAGCCAAAGTAAATAGGTCTATCAAAAGAGTGCAGATATGACTCTTCTGAACAAAACTCAGGACAGTGGTAGGGTGGGGATTTGAGAAGAATGTTGGAAAACAATTGAAGTCATTGTAATTTATAAGATTTCTGCGGTATGAGTGAGGGCTTAAGGACAGACCTTGGAACTGGCCAGAGCAGCCTCTGAAAGGTAGTTTTGCCCAGCACTGGAGCTGTTAGTATGAATGCACTAATACATATTTTCAGGACATGCTGCTGAGCAGTCCTGAACTACGTGTCCGGGCAGCCTCCAAACTGCAGTTCCTCCCACTTAGGTTGCACTGGAAGTACCCTTTCTGGAAGCCACTGTCCCTGTTGACCAGTGTACACCACCAATATCTCAGGAGTGCCCTTCAGCTACTGTCATTCCTCCAGGCTCTTTGCTTTATCTCTTTGGAAATGATCAAGACTCCTTATGTATTTTCTGCCTCTTCTTGGTTTCAAAGAGTGAAGCTCTTTCTATCAATGTTTGACACTCCAGGGGAGCCCGGAATGCTAACCTGGTTCAGTTTAACAACTACTTACTATGAGCTAGACACCATTCTAGGCATGGACAAATCAAAGACAAAAGAATGCTCTTTGCTCTTAAGGAATTCACAGTTGAATTCTATTTCAGTTCTTTCCAGATTATGCATCCTCTGTCCCATAACTTGGAGGGCAGGATAACTACAACTTTTCTTCCTTCACTCCTGCATAGGTGGCAGTTTATCCTCGCTTAAGTTATCTGGCTGGGGAAATTTCCCTAGCCTTCCTGAATTTTGCACACTCCATGACCTAACCATAGAACCAACCTCTGTGGGGTCTACAGGACATCATTGTGTGAACATTCTTTTATTATACAGTTTATGTTTTGGGGGGAGACAGGAAGTATGAGGTTGCATTTTCCACTTTGCTTAACTTCACTTTTACCCTAGACTTCTGGGTCCAGTGAAAAAGTCATGAGTTCTCCCATTTTTCCTAAGGATAGCAACACAAGAGGTTATCACAAAGCCCCTGGCATTTTTTTAAAACTTTGAGTCAAAATGGGTATACTACCATTATCTAGAAATCTACATTGCTAAATTTGTCAGTGACAGACCTCAAAAAGCTTGCAAGTATATTAAAAGCAATATCAAGTGCTCCACTCATGAAAAAAAAAGCAATTTCTAACCAAAAGGCCCATACATAGAAAAAAGCACTTACATCTTCAACAGAATTGTAAATTCAAAGCCTTTCCAAAACAAACGAAGGGGTCACTTTATGTCCTGTTTCTGGTTGACATACAACAGGCAGTTCACTACACCTGTGCCTGAGGGTTTTTCTAGGCTTCATCTTTTAAAACCCCTGCAGCATTCCTACTTTATTTGGCACCTTGTTTTTGCACATGAGGGGTTTTGGATTAGAAAGACCATGATGGAAGTGCTCAGTGGTAGTGTTCTTTTTCTAACTTGGCATGCGTAGCTGCCATTCTTCTCAATTCTCATGAAAACACACATGATTCCATGATACTTCCCCATCTCCGTGTACAGTACCGTCCTCCAGGCCTCTCAGAAAGGAGCCCAGGACTTTCCTACACTAATTGTCTCTCAGCCAGTTGCTGCCTTTCCTACAGCAACCCAAGCCAGACTTTGTTGCAGCCTGTGAATATTTTCCACTCCAGTGTGTGATGCCAAAATCATTCCACAAGGCCTGCTCCAAGTTTTCCTGTCAAGATAAGCTTCCAGCCTGATGTATAGTGGATTAGCATAGAGCATCAAGACCATACTTACAATCTTATAAAACTGGCAGCTTCCAAAGTCAATGAAATGGATGTACCCTTTTAAACCGAAAGATAAAATATCTTTTCGCAGAAAGGTACCAATTTCTATAAGATCCACTTGTTTGAAGATTTAGAGAACTTAGTTAAAATGAATTTTTTTAAGTGATTGTTACTTTATATGCAAAAGTTTAGTAATCCTTTATTATGTAAGGTTACCAAGTGACAGCAACATTTAAAAATGTGTCCTTTGTCCATGAGATCTTACTTATTTTTACTGCTTCTTCACAAACATTTAGAAATAGAGGTCTACATGTCAAGGTCCTTCTGTTAATATGCACTGTTTTAGTAACAAGGAGAAAAATCATACTTAATTGGAGCAACCTAGAAACGGGCCTGATTTTTACAATAATGCCAAGACACCATTGTGGCATGGGGTAAATATCTTCCATAAAAGTCACCTATAGATCAACAGGTTTATGGTCTACCTACTAAACAATTTTTTTTTTAATTTCTGAATTCTCGGTGTCTAGTACTGTGCCTGGCAAGAAACATATTTATTTATTGAATGAAGAAAAGAATGAATAAATGGATGAAGACACCCAATTTCCCTAAAGCTGTTAATTTACCCATTCATACTTAAGCATATTGATTCTTGAAGACATTCCAGTTCCTTGGATCACAAGTTCTCTATGTTGACTACTCTTATAAAACCACTTTAAATCTGTGTTTAAAAACCTGTTGAGTTTCCTTTCTGCTTAAATTATATTGTTCTGTTTTTCTTTTTTTTTCTTAAAGTAGATATACATTAGGGCTTCCAGAAAACAAACCTGGCAGAATTTGAGATATTAGAGTCTCCAAGCTCTGTAAAAATAAGTTTTTGAATTGCTAAGAAAATTAGGACTGGCCCTCCTGTTGATTTCCAGAAGCTTTTTTGAGTATCTACCTCCTTTTTCCCCTCCCTCCCACTCCTCCCTTAAGTAGCCCCTCTTAAAGCTCCCTAAATTCTTGTGCACATAATCATCATCGTGTGACTGTCTCCCTTTCTAGACTGTGGATTTAGTGCAGGCAATGACTGGGAATTTGTCTTGGTACTTTCAGTTCCTGGCTTAGATCCTGGCACTTAGTGAGTGCTGAGTTAGTGGTTGAACAAATGAATGAAGAAGTGAACCACGGTATAACATTTACCTGAGACATTTGTTCATCTAGAGGCTGAAAAACATTTGGAATACTTTCAGAGTGGGAAGGGTACTTTCTTCTGTTTGGAGAAAAGATCAAAGGATTTCAGACTTGAGAAGAGGCCTCCATCTGGTTTTTATTGTCATCTTTCTTTTTTCTCCTACTGCCTAAAAAGAGAGATGAGACAGAGAGAGAGAGTGTGTGTGTGTGTGTGTGTGTGTGTGTGTGTGTCCAAAATAATCTGAGAGACTGGCAGAACTGTGAAAAGACTGTGAAGCCATATTTTTTAGGGCCTTCTGGCGATCCTTGTCAATCCAGGCAAAGCTGGCTCCAGAGCTAGGGGCCATCAGTTCCTAAATGCATGGCTGGGCAGCTCGCCTTTTAAAGGGAAGTTTAGGGGTTACACAGAGGCTGTTCTATCGGCCTGGCTTTCTCTTCCTGCCAGTTCTACTAACCCAGCACACAGCAGGGCCCATGATGCCTTCTTGCTCTGTGGACTTTCCAGCTAGAGTCAGCCTTACCACTCTGCTGATTCTTATTCTGGATTCTACCTGAGTTCCTGTCAATCTCCTGTCCCAGACCCTCCCTTCTTTTGTCTGTCTACCTTGCCCCTTTATTCCTTGATGAGACTTTGACACATATCCTGATCTTGCACTGCATCCATCCCTTCTTAGTACAAAGATTTCTTGTACTTGAAGAACCTGGCAGAGGTAACTATTCAATGCACAGAGTAAGTCACCAGGCAAAGCTCTATGCATCAAAGCAGGCATTGAAGACCATGAAGGCAAGTAGCCCAAAATCTAGAAAGATAACCAGGGCAATAGGGAATCTAGAAACCAGACAGGGAAACTATGCCATGGGGAATTAAAAGCTCAGACAAAGAATTCACATCACAGAGGCCCAAGAAGCCAAAGAGCATGGGAAAAATCTACAGGGTTATAGCAACAAGACCTTGTTCCAGCATTAACTCATCGCCTCTGCCAAGTAAATTTGTATTTATGTCCTATTAGTGAAAGAGTCCAGGAATAAGACTGTATATGGCTGCGAAGTGAGTCTCTCTACTCTTTGTTTTTGTTTTGGACAAATTACCTGAACTCTCTGCCTCAGTTTCCTCTTCTATATAATGGAGCTAATAATAGTACCTACACTAGGAAATTTATCAGAGAATGATACGAGATAATATAGATAAAGCATTGGCATGCCCTTGTACAGCAGAAAGTGCTCAATGAATATTAGTTGTCATTGGTATTACAGTAAAGAAGATAGTGTATTTGTTTGTTTGTTTGTTTGATTTTTATCTTTGAGTTGGAGTCTCACTCCATCGCCCAGGCTGGAGTGCAGTGGCACGCTCGCGGCCACCCCAGAATCAACCGGCTAAGCTCCGGCAATTCGTCCACCTCAGCCTTCCAAGTACTGGACTACAGGCATGCACTACCACACCCGGCTAATTTTTGACTTATTGTAGAGATGAGGTCTCGCCAAGTTGCCCAGGCTGATCTCCAACCTTTGGGCTCAGGCAATCCCTTCACTTCGGCCTCCCAAAGTGCTGGGATTATAGGCTTGAGCCACCGCACCTGGTCAAAGATAGTGTTTAGTGTGGTTAGCATGGGTCATGCTGATAGAGGTTGAGATTTTTGAGTCCCCTAAATAAAAATGAAGAGCCAACAGAATAACTTTTGCTGATAGGTAGCTTTGAAATATAAAAATATTGAGTGTTTTATTATTTTTGTTAAGAATTTTTATAGCTTTATTGAGGCATAATTGGCATCCAATAAACTGTGCATTTTTAAAGTGTACAATTTGATGAGTTTTGACATATGCATACCCCTGTAGAGCCATCACTACAATCAAGATAATGAACATATCCATCACCCCCAAAAGTTTTTTCATGTCCCTTTATAATTGCTCTCTCCCACTCCTCCCCACTCCAACCTCCTGCCCTCCCATCATCCTCAGGCGACCACTGATCTGCTTTCTGTCACTATGGATTAGTTTACATTTCCCTAGAACTTATATAAATGAAATCATGCAGTATGACTTTTTTGGGAGAGTGGAGGAGGTCTGGCATCTTTCACTCAGTGCTGTTATTTCTAAATTAATCTACAATGCTGTTTGTTGCCAACAGTTTATTCCTTTTAATTGCTGAGTAGTATTCCATTGTATAACAGGATGTGTTTACCCATTCATCTGCTTACAAAGATTTGAGTTGCTTCCAGTTTGGAGCTATTATAAATAAAGCAGCAGCAAACATGCATGTACAAGTATTTGTATGTAACTAGACTTCCATTTCTCTTGGGTAAATATCCAGGACTAAAATGGCTAGGTCATAGGATAAAGTATAAGTTTAATTTTTAAAAAACTGCCAAACTGTTTTTTCAAAGTGATTATGTCAGATACACTTTATTATTATTATTATTATTTTTTGAGTCTGTGTCTCACTCTGTTGCCCAGACTGGAGTGCAATGGGATGATCTCAGCTCACTGCAGCCTCAACCTCCTGAGCTCAGCTAAGCCTTCCTCCTCGGCCTCTTGAGTAGCCGAGACTACAAGCCACCATGCCTGGATCGTTTATATATATATATATATATGTATATATATATATATATTTTTTTTTTTTTCATAGTGGTCTCATTATGTTACCTAGGCTAGTCTCGGACTCCCGGGCTCAAGCCATACTCCTGTCTCAGCCTCCCAAAGTGTGGGGATTAAAGGCATGAGCCACCTCACCTGGCCACTAGTTATGTTTTTAATAGTCAGACTTATCTTTTAGATTATTTTAATAAAGGTATGAAACAGCCTTGGTTCTTGTTTATATCTGCATTTGAGATTGCTGGCTAAGCCCATGAAACCTAAGTGCCCACCTTTCTTGGAAACTTAATTTGTTTTGTTCCTTTGGGGGGAAAATATTTTTAAAATGTGAACTCACAAAATTAAACAAAACAAATAATAAAAGTAAACATCATAACAACTATTGATTAAGGCATTTATTGATTTAACCTCAATCTCTTTTAAGCTTCAGGATGCCTGGGTCTAACAGTTCCACGTGTAGTAAATAAATCACCTACCAACTCTCTTTCCATAGCTTTGAGCCCATCCTTCTAGGTCATTGCCATCTTCTCAAACTGAAGAGTCATGATACAGTACAAAGTCCATCGAGTATGTCTACAAAGTCTAAGGGCATCCATTACACATTCTTATTCTCAACACCATGCCCAGTCTTCACCTCTGTGGGTGCCACATGTGATTGCCCAAAATGTTACACAACTGGGATAAAAGGAATTTTCATGTCTTAAAAAAAAAAAAAAATCCAGACTGCAAGCACAGTATTGTTCAAGTTGGTCATCTCAGTTCCAAAAGGTTAGAAATCTCTGTTCTAAGAATCTAGTTTAAAGAGATAAAAAACATATATGGTGCCAACTGGATGTCCTAATAATAGAAGCATCAATCCTCCTGCATTTTTGGTTGTCAACTGCTAGTGTAAATCAAACTTCTCTCCCCTCACATCCCCCTCCCACACCCAAATTCCAATTCTTATCTCTTACTCCTCCTTTTATTTTCTCTCTCTCATATGCATGGAAACTCTGGTTTTCTATTTAAAGGAAGAGGAGATTTGCATATGGAGAAGATGTAGGAAAACTGAAGAGGAAAATGGAAGACAAGAGCCCATGAAATGAGTTTACACACCTCTGGCCAGAGGAGTGAAGGCCAGAAGTTAGTCACAGAGGGACTTCGTAGAATTTTGAGTGTAAGCCAGGCTATTTCAAATCCTAGGCACAAACGTGTGCACAAAGTTGACTTATTGTCAGACATAAAAACCAAACATGCCGGTACCCTGTGGATGGGACACTGGGACACTTGCAAAGACTGCTTTCTGGGCATAGACATTGACCTACAAAGCAAGAAAAGGACGACACCAAACAACTTTGCATATAGTGGATGTGGTTTGTAGCAATAATAGTGCTGACAGTGATGAAAAGAGTAGCTAATATCTATTAAGCTCTGCTGTGTCTTAGGTATTGTGCTAGGTATCTCACAAACATTATTTCATTATCTCTTCAAAATAAACATACTGTCCTAGGTTTCATAGATGAGGAACTTAACCATAGTTGGTTAAGTGGCTTGAACAGGTCATCCAACCAGAATGTGTTGGAGGCAGGATCAGGTGCAGTCTGTCTGTCTCTAGACAGTGTGTGTCTATGCCATGAGTTTTAAACACGTTGTTTTCAGGGAAAGGGAGATAGGATTGGGAGTGGGGGTAGATGAATGTGGCACTGAAGCTGACAGGCTGTTGCATGAGAACCTGTAAAGCTTCCTTTGGAAACTCCCAGGAATAAGAAGAAATTACTTTGAAGATAGAGGAGAAAGTTCCACTGTTACACAAATAGGAGCTATCCAGCACAACCATTAGGTCACCAGAAAAATCTAGCAACTGTTGATTCCAGCAGACATATGCTATGGTTGGAAGTGTATGTCCCCCTGCCTCCGATTCATATGTAGAAACCTAATCACCAATGTGATGGTGTCAGGAGGTGGGGTCTTTGAGAGGTGATTAGATCATGAGTGTAGAACCCTTATACATGGAATTGGTGTCCCTTTTATAAAAACAAGATCCCAGAGAGCTGTCTGGCTCCTTCCACCTTGTGAGGACACAGAAAGATGGTGCCAACTATGAACAAGAGAGTGAGCCCCCAGCAGACACCAAAACTATTGGCGTCTGGATCTTGAACTTCCCAGGCTCTAGACTGTGAGAAATGAATTTCTGTTGTTTATAAGTTACCCAAGTAGAAGATATTTCATTGTAATAGCCAGAACCACCGAAGTCTTAGAACTGTGTCCACGGGGATTACACCTTACGAAACTATGTCTTGATTTTTAAAGATGTTGTTTGTGGTGAAAGTTCAATTCGGCCAGTTATTAATGTTCCAGAAAACAGACATGCGAGTGTATTAATCTCAGGCAGACTAGCAGAAAGTTGTAGCACTGTCTGAAGCCAGTGACTGCGAGCTTGTTCAAGGCAGTTAACTGAGGAAGACAGCTACCTGAGCCTGTCTGAACCGAAGATAGAACAGGAGTCATCAAAAGCTCATTTCTCGAAAAGGATCTCTTTAACTGTAGGAGTCACTACCTCCCAGAGAGATTTGAAGGCTTGGGTGGCTATAGATAACTTTGAGACCTGCAAAGAAATCTGCCTCTGGCCTGAGAGTTCTTCCAGTTTCAAGCCCTGACTTCAGGCTCAAGGAGGAAGCAAGCAATTAGGCTCTGCCAAGACCCAGGACCGAGCCCCTTCTACTCCCTGATGCTTGCCCTCCCTGCTCCTGCTCTCAGCTGGGAAGGCCCCCGCCCCCTTGTCTAACCAGCCATATCCACTCATTTTTGAAGACACAATTAAGCACCTCTTTGGAAAAGCCTCTCTGACACTCTCCTTTGTGCCTTACTATCCCCAGCCCTGGTTCCCTTGGAGCTCCTCTAACAATGAAGCGGATTAATTTGTTCTCTAGCCTTCCTCCTCACTCTGGGAGGAAAGTTTCTTAAAGGCAGACAGGAACTCTGTGTTATTCATCTCTGGCTCAATAGGAGGACACCTTTTATTTTATTTTTATTTTTTAATTTTTTTTAGAATAAAGGATGACATCGGGAATAGGTTAAAACTTCAGCAAAGGAAATCAAACTCGCTAGAAATCTTTGGCTGTTTTCTGATTTTCTGTACCTTCCCCTAGGCCAGAATTGCTCCTCCCTAACTACAGGGTTTATTTAGCAAAACTGGTAATAATATGTGACAGATGGACATTGTCCTCGGAACATCTTCTGCAAGCCCTGGGCCTCAAAGGCACCCAATTGACAGTTTCCATGATGGATGAGATTGCTTGAAAAGGAGGGGCTGGCCAGAGCTGCCAGAGTTAGAGTTGATGCAAAGGGACCAGGACAAATGGGAAATTTAGGGATGTCAGAACAGAGATTGTCACTGTAATCCCCAACCCTGTCTAATATGCCACGAAACAGGCAAGAGTCATGTTCAGACATGAATTAAAATTTGAGGTTTGAAGATAAGGGACTTTCCTGAAAATAAAAGTTGGTGCCACAGCATTGTCACCGTTATTACCAAAAGCCTGGGTATTCTTCTTTCATGAAGACATAACCTTCCAAAACAACTTTCTCCACCTCTTTTTTCAGAATAGGGTGGGAGATGATGAGAGCAGGATTTGTTTGGGGATATTTATTTCGGCATCCATTCTTCTTTACCATAGTCTTGTCTATGATCATAAAACATATCTCTTCCTAATCATTCAATTTCTAAAACCATCGCAGCATGGGCCACTTCTGTACAGCTTCTAGATTTTAGAAATACTTAATAAAATGTAAAATACAGTAAAAACAAAACCAATGTGAATTATATTTTTAAAAATTTAAGAAGAGAGTATAGGCTTTCCTGAGGCTTTATTATACCTAAAAAAAAGAAAAACATTTTGTTGTTAATGGGAGGAGGGGATGTTAATTTACTATATTGATTCCTCTGAGATATTCCTTGAGTTATAAATTGACATTAATTAGTCAGAAAATTTTCCCATTAAGATTTAATTCACTAGCTCAACACTTCAAAAAGTTGATGCCTAGGTTATCAGAGGTACAAATGTGTTCCAATCATGGCAGCATGGGGGTGAGTTAGGCATGCCTGCCACAATGATGAGGGAAAATAGAGAGCAATTGACTAGGAAGAGAAACAAACCAATAAAAACCTCTCTTTTGCCTACATTCTTTACAGAGAGAATCATTATCATTATCACCATCCAGACAAAAAGACTTTTGGCTGAGTCCCCAAGATCATCTTCCTCCATAATAAAGGACTTTGTTTTCTCTCCTCAGTCATCTTTTGCACCCACTTTTCTTGTTTTTATTATTTTCCTACTAGGACAAATGTGCTCACAAAAATATTCCCCAATCTGGCTCCTCTGTAGGAAATTGACCACAGGTCATGGACCATGGAATGACATACTACATTATCATCCAATCAAACAAAAAATAATAAACAGGAGGAACTAGCTACGAGGTCTTGAAAGCATAGACCTCATAGCCAGCTCTGCCTTTGAAGTTTCACTTTTTTATTCAATACTGATGTGGTGTTGTTCTTAGCCTATGACCTGTGTGCCATCCCCTGCAGATGGTGGAGATCTGAGGGCCATTGTTGTGGAGTGTGTTCATTAGATATGAAAAAAGAGACTGTGAATGAATGAAACAAAATGTCAAATCCCTTCAGATTCTTTAAGAATAAAAGCAAACAAACTAGACAGTGAATACTGCTAGGTTTTACGTGTATTAGGGACCTGAATTAATATTATCTATCAAATGTATACTATCAAAGGGGAGAAAGATCAGGAATTGATCTCCAAATAAGTTTTTTATGATGTTTGTCAAATCTAGGTGATATTGTTAAGTTTTTAAAAATAAAATACCATGTATGCCATGTGTAGAGTATATACCAAGGCCTCCTCATGTGACTTTGAAAGAAGATGAAATTCCTCAACAGATGGAAGAAGAATGGATGCCACAGACAGAGATAATCCATATGTTAGAGAATGTAGCTAAATAGCTCACTTCATGGAATGGAAAGGTCAGTTGTTTGGATGAAAATTCATATTCAGCAGACCCGTCTCTGAGTCTGTGTCTTCCTTCATTTATTCTTTCAAATGTTTATAGAGTGTCTGCTATCTGCCATCACTGTGCTTGGCCTTGGGGATAGAGCAACAGGGAAGAATGGATCCCTACCCTCAAGAAGATGATAGTTAAGTCTTGTTTTAACTGCTGATCACACATTTGTCACCTTAATTATCTAGTTTTTCACAGAGCGAGAAAGAAATCAAATTTACTGAGGGCACATCATAAAGTCTGACCCTAAAATAAAAATCTGTAGCCTCCATAGTTACAGTGTGCCAAAATTAGGTAGTCTAAAGTAATTTTGTAAAATAAGGTTTGTTTTTAATTATATACAAGGTGGGATTGTGAAATGGCGCAGCTACTTAGGAAAGCAATTTGGCATTTTCTCAAAATGTTAAACATAAAGTTACCATATGATCCAGAAATTGCACGCCTAGGTATATATGCACAAGAAAATAAAAAACCCAGGTCCCCACAAAAAACATGTACATGAATGCTCATAGCAGCATTATTCATAGTTGTACAAAAGTGGAAACAACCCAAATGTCCACCAAATGATGAATGGACAAATGAAATAATGAAATATAGTACACATGTACAACAGAAAATTACTTTGTCATTAAAAAGGAATGAAGTACGAATCCTGCTACAACATGGGTGAAATATAAAAACATTACACTCAGTGAAAGAAGCCTAACACAAAAGGCCATATGTCCTATTTGCAAGGGTTTCAAAGTCACAGAAACAAAAAGTATATCAGTAGTTTCCAGGAGTTGGGGCAAGGGAGATATAAGAGAGATTGCCAAAGGGTGTGGAATTGTTTTTTGAAGAATGAAATATTCTAAAAAATTAGATATTAGTGATCATTGTACAACTCCATGAAGATATTAAAAACCACTAAATTATATACTTGGAATGGGTGAATTTTTTGTGTCACATAAGAATTATATCTCAATAAAACTTTTATGCAAAAATAAATAAAACATGAGTTTTTAAAAGACTGAATGCGCTATTCCTTCCTTAATTCCTTCATTAATCCTCCATATGACTGCCCACCTCCCATACTCACCTGTTCAGGAAATTTACTCTTTGTGCTCTTAACTTCTTCCCTTCTCACATGCATTAGAAGTGCTCTAGCTGTTTTTGTGGAAAAGAATTGGGAGAATGTGTAGAGAATGGCCAGAGGCAGAGAGTGGTCAAGGAGAGGGCGAAGGCTAGAGGAACAAAAAATGAATGCCTCACACCAGAGCTGAAGGACCAGCCTGGGGCAGATTAGAGTGTGAGAAGATGAATGACTATGACACTCTGAAACATGGGCAGGGAGGGAGGATGTGGATGGGAAAAGGAAGGAGAAATTTCAAAATACTGTTCTGGGGTGTGACTTGCACTCCCCTCAACATTATTCAAGAGATCCTTTTCGAGAAATGAGCTTTTGATGACTCCTGTTCTATCTTCGGTTCAGACAGGCTCAGGTAGCTG
>CAUYQG010078852.1:0-11716 GCA_963574415.1 Tarsius wallacei | reverse complement strand
CGCCCGGCTAATTTTTTGATTTATTGTAGAGATGAGGTCTCGCTTGCCCAGGCGGGTCTCGAACCCGCGGGCTCAGGCAATCCACTCACCTCAGCCTCCCAAGGCGCGGGATTACAGGCTGAGCCACCGAGCCCGGCTGATGATTTTTATTAAAAAACAAAAGTTGTAGCATCAGAGTATATTTTTGTAAATGAGCTTTAAGTTCTGAAATTTTCAGTGACCTAGCTTTTTGGAAATTACCTTTTGCTAATCAGAAGTAAAAAAAATAAGTTTACAAACAGAATGTCGGCTGGTTAATTCATAGAGAGAATACTATCTAGGGGATAGTTTAGGACTAATCATCTATTTAGGACCTTCCATTTCTAAGAGGTAGAGCTGTTGAACTATATAATTAATGAATAGAAAACTGATTTTGTGATTATATAATCAAAGAGATTTTGTATATTTTTAACCCAGATCACATTAGAACAGGGAAGGAATTGGGCTTTTCTACTATATAACTTAGTCCATTCTCTATATTTCTTATCCTTGGACAGATATGTAGGTATCAAGGAACCTGTCTAGATAATGCAGGTGGAACAAACTTTTGTCTCTTCAGTCTCTCCTTTTTGTATGCTTCTTTAAAAAAATTTTTTTTTTTTTTTTTTTTTTTGAGTCTGAGTCTCACTCTGTCACCCAGACTGGAGTGCAGTGGCCGCTCCCGGCCACCGCAGCCTCGACCTGCTGGGCTCCGGCGATCCTACGCCTCAGCCTTCCAAGTAGCTGGAACTACAGGCGCGTGCTACCACGCCCGGCTAATTTTTTGATTTAGTGTAGAGATGAGGTCTCGCTTGCCCAGGTGGGTCTCGAACCCGCGGGCTCAGGCAATCCACTCACCTCAGCCTCCCAAGAGTGCGGGATTACAGACTGAGCCACCGAGCCCGGCTGCATATTCTGTTTTAATTACAATATGCCCTTCACATCTGTGGGTTCCTTATCCGTGGATTCCATATTCATGGATTCATTTAACTTCAGTTAGAAAATATTTGGAAAAAAAAAAAGAACAGTTGCATTTGTACTGAACACATACAGACCTTTTATCTTGTCATTATTCCCTAAACAATGCAGTTTAGCAACATTTACATAGCATTTACATTGTATTAGGTATTATACATACTCTAGAGAGGATTTCAAGTATACAAGAGGGTGTGCTTAAGTTATATGCAGATACTATACCATTATATCAGAGACTTGAACATCCATGGATTTCTGTATCTACAGAGTGTCTTGGAACCAGTCCCCAGTGATACCAAGGGACAGCTGTATTTGTTTACATGTTAGACTATCCTGGAGATTCTGGATCTCTTGAGCCAAAATATTGTCTTATTCACCTTGCTATTATGAGTACTTAACATGGTATCTGGCATTTTGTGGTGCTTAGTGAACTTTTCTCTGAATTAGTTTGTGTGTGTGTGTGTGTTTATTTTTTTAGTTTGGTTGTTTTGGTCGCATCCAGCCTGGGTACAAATTTTATCTTTGCAGACTATTTTGATTCTTTTAATTTCTGCATTTGCTTCTTGATTTAGCATTTCAGTTTTTATTTTTTTGAGTGGGGGGTTGACATATTTAATCATCTCTTAGTATCCGTGGATAATTGATTCTAAGACCTCCCAAGGATGTAAAAATCTACAGGTGCTCAAGTCCCTGTGATAAAGTGGTGTAGTATTTGTATGTGTCCTTCACACATACTCTCATATACTTTAAATCATCTCTAGATTACGTATAATACCCAATACAATATAAATGCTGTGTAAATAGTTGTTATACTGTATTGTTTAGGGACTAATGACAAGAAAAAAAGTTTGCATGTGTTTAGTGCAGATGCAACTCTCCATTTTTTTGCTGCTGTTGAATATTTTTGACCTTTGGTTGGTTGAATTCATGAGTGTGGAACCCTCGGATATGGAGGGATGACTGTATATGCATGGTTTATGTTTGAAAGGAAATTTTCTGGACATTTGAGATAGGGAAGCAGTCATTGCATCTTCATATCTGGTGAATAGCCTGACCTATTACTTACATAGGTGAGGATACTGATAACCAGGTAGATTAAGATTTTAGTCTTTCTCAAACTGGGAATTAATGCCAAGATTCCCTGACCCTCAGTCTAGTGCTCTTTTCATCTTATCTTGATTAGGATAGTTCCACTTTGCTTCAGCTCATTTGAGGTTCTGGTTTATAACTTTTTTTTTTTTTTTTATAATCAGTATTTTTTATTATGATATTGTGGGGTACAGTTAAGGATTAGTTATACAAATATGCTTCGTTCAGACACCCTTGATGATAAGAGGTGTCTCCTCGTTGGTTTATAACTTTCACGTGGGAACATGCTTTTTTTGCTACACCATGCTCAGAATATTTAAAGTGATGGCTAAATAAATGACTGAATAATCCTAACTTTTGTTGTCTGAATTAAGATGCGCCTACCTTCAACTAACTCAGGATTCAGCACAGGAAATAGAAGAATAAACAGGTAAATTACAAAGGTAAATAGTAACATTACAAAGATATAAACAAAATACTATGGAGTCATTAACGGATATGCTAACTTTGTTTGGATGAGTCTGGGAAGACTTCCTTGGGCAGTGTCTTGCGAACTAGGTCTCAAAGGACAAGTAACTGTTCCAGGATAAAAAGAGCAGGAGTAGAACGGCTTTCCACAGAGAGATCGCTTGCACAATGACACAGTCATGAGGGAGTCTTTTCATGGTTTTCTTCCTTAATGCTGACTACGAACTACAGTAACTTAAGTCAACTTTATTTCTTTTTGCAGAAATCATATTTTCATTATTCTGCTAGTACAGTTGGCCCTCTGCATTCTTGAGTTCTGCATCCATGGATTCAACTGACCGTGGATTGAAAATAGTCTTTAAAAAATTGCATTTGTACTGAACATGTACAGACTTTTTTTCTTGTTGTTATTCCCTAAATGATGCGGTGTAGTAACTATTTACATAACGTTTGCATTGTATTAGGTATTATAATTAATCTAGAGATGACTTAAAGTACATGAAAGGATGTGTGTAGGTTATATGCAAATACTACATCATTTTATATCAGGGTCTTGTAAAAAATCTGTGGATTTTGGTATCTGAAGGAGGGCCTGGAACCATCCACCATGGAAACCAAGGGATGACTATTTTCACTGGCTTTAATTTTTTTTTATTTATTTACTTTTATTTTTTAAAATTTAGTTTTCTCTGGCTTACTCAGAGTAAGTGGTGAAATTTATTAGGGTAAGTTCACTGAATTCTTTCAGGAGCTCTGTTTGTGTAGGTATCTCATTTGTACTCACCCAGGATTATGGCATATTGGCTGGAACCAACAGATTATATGAATATATTTATACACAAACACACACATATATGCGCGCACACACACATATATAAATGTTTATAATTGAGATATTTATTATAAGGAATTGGCTCATGTGATTATAGAGGCTGAGAAGTCCCAAGATCTGCTGTTGACAAGCTGGAAACTAAAGTCAGCTGATGGTGTGGTTTCAATTTGAGGCCAAAGGCCTAGGAACCAGGAGAGCTCCTGGTGTACATTCCAGTCTGAAAACTGGGATGCTCAAGATCCAGAAAGACCCAAAGGCAGGAGAATACTAGTGGTTCAGCTCAAACAGTAAAGTAGGAAGAGTTAATTACCCCTACTTGTAGGAGGGTTAGTCTTTTTGTTCCATTCAGGCCTTCAACTGATTAGATAAGGGCCACTGGCATTAGGGAGGGTAATCTGGTTTACACAGTGTATTGATTCAAATGCTAATCTCATTCCAAAACACCCTCACTGACACACTCAGAATAATATTTGATGAAATACATGGGCACCATCTGCCCCATTGATACATAAAATTAACCATCATGGGTGTATGTATTTTCCAATCAATTGTCCCTTTTTTTTTGACTACTGAAAAATATATTTTGATATACTACTGCAGAACAATTATTCACTTGGCATTTAATAAATATTGGATGAGTGAAATATAAAAATAAAGGAATGACTCACAGGGTATATCATAATTCTGAAGAGGTTAAGATGAATAGATAACAACAGATGGCATTTACTTTTATTTCCAATACTCTTTAAAATGAGTGATTATTGACTTTTTAAAGATATTGTTGTTTTACTCTTATAAAAAATTAAATTTATATGCAAATAGTTGACCACAGGCGGTGTTCTTATAGAAAGAGGAGACAGAGTAAACCTATTCTATATACACTTCAGTCCAGGCCAGGTGCCTGGTCTGTGTTGTAAATAGGGGGACATGAAGAAGAAAGAAAAAACAATCATTTTTTTTTTTTTTTTTTATAAAAGCCAAAAAAAAAATGTGACTTTGAAAGTCAGTAGAAGTTTTTTGTTTTTGGTCCTACTTTAGGTTTATTTCCAAGCTGGTCTGACTTGCTCAAAGTCTTGATATTTTTATATTTTTATGGAGATAAAATATACGTAAGAAAGTGTATTATTTTATGAACGTGTTTTTTTTTGTCATTTTGTTTTTATTTGACATATAGTTATATGTATTTATGATGAACGGTGTAATGTTTAATACATGTATACGTTGTGTAAAAACCAGATCAAAGTATTTAGTCTGTTCATCACTTCATTTATCATTTCTCTGTGGTGAAAATATTCAAAAATCCTCTTGTAGCTATTTTGAAATATACAGTATTGTTAACCACAGTCACCCTACTAGTGATTGATATTTTAACCATTTTAAAGTATGCAGCTCAGTGGCTTTAAATACTTCACATTGTTGTTCAGCCATCGTGGCCATCCATCTCTATATTTTTTTATCTTCCCAAACTGAAGTCCCGTGCCCATTAAATGAAAACTCTCCACTTCTCTTCCCTCAATCCATGGGCCACCATCATTTTTTCTGTCTCTATGAATTTGACTACTATAAGTATCTCATATAAATGGAATCATAATGTTTTTCTTTTTGTGTCTGGCTTATTTCACTTATCATACTGTCTTTAATGAGCAAGTGTTTTTTATTTAAACCAGTCTCTGTTATAGATAAGATACTCTGAGACTGTATTTGCACATGTTACATTTGTAAATTTATGATCCATTTGGATCAGCCTCGGTGTGCTGGCAGAACCAGAAGAACACAATTCAGTAAGCAAAAGTAATTTCTGAAGGGCTGAAGTTCTGTACTTCTATTTCATGTGGAATAGAGACACGTGTATCTTAGTAATATTTCTTTAAAAAGTTATTTTTCTCTTGCATTTGTTTTGTACCCATAGTACAGCTGCTCTTGATTCTCTTATCTTGAAATGTCTGTAAAGCTGCACACCCAGCCCCAGCCCAGTATTTTCTTAGTCTTCCTCCTCCTTCATCTCTCTGTATTACAAAGCCTAAAGTAATTAAACTGGCAAGGCAGTCTTAAAAGCTGGGAGAGGTGAAGAGATGCACCATGCCAAGCCAGGGTTCTGATACAGGGAAAGAAAGACCAGGAACACTCACACATTAATGATTTTTGTCTTGTCACTTAAAAAACTAATTATTTATAGATGACAGGAGCTATTTGTTGTATGTGATTATGGCTGCTGATTTTACTTCCTTACTGAATATTCAGGAGTGATTTTTATCACAATACCTTCTTTATCTAAAGTAAAGCACCTGTAATTTATTTGTTACTTGAGAGATGTTTATATGCTTGCATTAAATAATCTGAGTTATAGTAAGCACTCGACACATATTAATTTAAAAAAATAGGTCAGGATTTGAAGAGACAGTAATAATATGTATATAACACCACAAATAGAGTTATAGTTGAAATGCATGATGTAGATTTGGGCCTTGGGGAGATTAGAGGTGAGTTTGGTTTTTACTGCCTGCCCTTTTATTTATTGCATGTGAGAGTAGGAGCCAGAACTCTGTTGGGCATTTGTGGAAAATGAATAAGAGAAAAGGTGGAGGAAGGGATGAGGATGAGTGGACTGAGGATTCTGGAAGTTATTTCTAATTTTGTTGGTCTCATAAAATCAGATTTCCAAAAGTTGTAATGGTTTATCAAAGTAGATTTAAATGATTTGCTAAAATCTAGAAGAAAATTCACATTAATTTGATACAGTTCAGTGTTCTAAAATCAGGATCATCATGAGTAAGCATTTTCCATAACTGTTTTGCCAAACTTTTCTTCTATAAGGAAATACTGTCCCCTGGCATCCACTAAAGGAATTGGTTTTTCCTTTTTCCAACTCACATTACAGTTTTCTTTTATATACTTGCATTACAGATTGAAGGCATGTGATACAAAGAATGTTAGATGCCAGATCAAATAATATTATAGGTAATAATACAGTAGTTATAAAGCATTGTATTTGCTTGTCATGGTTTTTAAGAGTTGAGACTTTGGTTCATTTTTTACCAAAATGTGACTTTTCACATTGTTTCTTTAGAGTATCTGTTCCTATGGCTAAAATATGCTAAGGCATTAATTTTGTGTTTAATCTGTTCCCATGCTTGCTATTATTGTTAAAGTCATCCACCTGGCAGACAGCGGGACCTAATTGGGTGGGATTGCAGGTACAGTTCTTTCACCATTGACTGTACTACGTTTAGATTCAAATGTCAATGTAACCCTATTTCCTTGGCCTCATTAGTACTACACAGAGACTGACTAAACTAATTGGTTGCAGTTCCACAAGATTCCCTGAAAGGTCATGAAATTATTTTGAACCATTAACATTTTCTCATCCAGGCCTTAGTATCAAAAAAAGTGTTCATTTTTAGAGTGACTGGCTTACTTATTTTAGGAATCTCTGGAGTAGCTGTGGAAGAGCATTTTCTCAGTGAAAATATCATTTATATATGTGTATAGGAAGTATGTTGAGCAAATAGATTTTAGTCAGATTTGCTGATCTTTTTCATTCTATATTTTATATATATTATATAACTGGGTATTTCATACATACACACCACACGGAGTCACGCACTGCATTAATGATATTTTGGTTGATGATGGACCACATATGCAATGGTGGTCCTGTAAGATTGTAATGAAACTGAAAAATTCCTATTGCCTAGTGATGTCAGGGCTGTCATAATGTCATCGCCTCACGCATTACTCTCGTTTTTGTGATGATGCTGGTATAAACAAACCTGTTGGACTGCAAGTCATATAACAGTATAGCACATACAATTATGTGCAGTACATAACACTTGATCAAATATGTTAGGCTTACGTATTTACTATACTATACCCTTAATCATTGTAAGCTACTTAAAAAAAATTTGACTGTAAAACAGCCTTAGGCCAGTTCTTTAGGAAATATTCTAAAAGAAGGCCTTGTTATCATAGGAGATGAAAGCTCCATGCATATTACTGTCCCTGAAGACCTTCCAGTGAGACTAGTTATATATGGAGGTGGAAGACAGAGAGATTGATGATCGTGACCCCATGGAGGCCTACGCTACTGGGTATATTTGTGTCTTACACACATTTTTTAAAATGAAAAATCTAAAATTAAAAACCTTTTTAACTTGAAAAAATGTTATAGAATAGTCTATAAAGAAAATATTTTTGTGCAGCTGTATAATGCATGTTTTAACTAATAAGAGTTACTACAAAAGAGTCAAAGTTAAAAAATGAAAAGAGTTTGTTTTTTATAGTCAGTGTAGCTTAAGCATACAGTGGTTATAAAATCTACAGAAGTGTATAGTAATGGCTTAGGCTTTCATAGTCGTTCACCACTCTCTTGCTGACCTACCCAGAGCAATTTCCAGTCTTGCGATTTCCATTTATGGTTAAGCGCTCTATATAGGTGTACTGTTTTAAAATCTGTTATATTGTATCTTTACTGTACCTTTTCTGTGTCTAGGCATGTTTAGATACATAAATACTTACATTGTGCTACATTTGCCTTAGTACTCAGCACAGTAATATGCTGTACAGGTGTGTAGCCTAGGAACAATAGGTTATATCCATATAACCTAGGTATGTACTAGGCTGTGCCATCTAGGTTTGTCCACACACTCTGTGATGTTTGTACAAGTACAAATTCCCCTAATGATGCATTTCTTAGAATGTATCTCTGTCGTTAAGCGATGGATGACTGCATTTTATTCTAGAAATAATGTTTAACCTGATTAGTGATATGCACTCTAAAGATAAACTAATATATTTTAGTTGCTGTGTGACAAACTGTCATTCAGAGTGACAGCTGAATCCAATTACTTTGAAAAATTATACTGCCAAACTCTGAAATAAATGGAAGAAGACCTGCTTAGAAAATATGGATATAGACATTTACAACAGAGTTGAATTCTAGTGAAAGAAGGGTTCCAGTTTTAGATCAATATGATAACCCATTTTATATTTTGCAACATTATTTGTATGTAAAAAGAGTAAAGGTATATTAATGGGGCGATAGTTTGTGGAAATAAAAGTTAATAATTACATGTAGCACACCTCTAGTATATGTTATTAGTTGTTAAAGAAGGACTCTATTAATGCAGTTTATTAGTGAAGAAAAGCCAGAAGTCTTATAAAAGTTTTGCTTTAAATTATTATCAGTACATAGTCAGATATGAACGTTTAACATACACTGGTAAGTTACTGATATATATCATTGTCCAGTTTTGATTAATTTACTCAGGGTGGCATACTATATTTAATTTGCAAATTATCTACTTCTTATAGGCCTAGATACTTCTCTGTGTCTCTTCCTCTCAGCACCCCCATCCCCATCCAAAATACCAGTATGTTGGATCTGAATATGTATATTCATTTTTAGTCTAGCTCCACATCTGATCATCTGTCTATTCTATCCCATGAATGTTTATTGAATACTTACTGTATGTAATGCTAGTCCCTTAGGATGCAATGATCAAGACAAGGACTCTGCCTTGAATTTTATAGGGCTGTAAAGGTTTAAAGATACAGGCAATGGAATGTGTAAATTCTGTCATCAAAATCAGTTAGGGTATAGTGGTTTATCATGAAAGAAGAAATCTACCAAGGGAGTCAAGGGAAGTCTTCATTACGGTGATGATGCTTGAGCTGAGTTTTGAAAGATGGTTAGAGGTTAGATTTACCTAGAGCTATGTGGTTCAGTATGGCACCAGAATGTCCTCAAAGTATAACATGCACGTTTGATTTTGAAGAGTAGATATAAAAATGTAAAATATCTCAATAATTTTAAAATATTGCATTGTAAAATGATATTTTGGATATTTGGGTTTATGTACTTAGCTAAATAAAATGTAAGTTAATTTCACCTGTTTTATTTCACATTTTTCTTTCCATGTGGTTAATAGAAATCTTAAAATTATATATGTGACTGACATCTGTGACTTGCATTATATTTTAATTGGACACCACTGGTCTGGAGGAGGACATTTTTGGTATTTTTAGGATTTTTAAATTAGGTGAACCATTAGAAGTACTATGTAGAAAGAAAAAAGTTATCAATATTCTGGCATGCTCTCTTTTTTCCTGTATGTAAGCATATGTGTGTACATATGCGTATACACACACGTACACACATACATACAATTTATATATTGTTCAAGTAATTCATACTTTAGGTTTTCCTGTTATATGTCAGTAGACCCCATTCTAACTAATACACTGACTTAATAGCAACAATTTAAAAACCACGTATCATTGGGGAAAACTCTGTCACTACTCTGGTAAAAATTGCTTAAATAATTCATGGAAATCGATATGACAACAAATTAAAATGCATTTTATTGTCAGCAAGTACTTTGAAAGGAAAATTGAAAACATTGCTGCAGAGTTGAAGAAACTATTAATAGAATAAGTTGTAAATTCAGTAAAAGTACTATTATTTCCAATATGTTTTGTGTATATTAGTTACAAGACTGTGTTTCTTTCTTTTTTATTTTTTTGAGTTGGAGGCTAGAGTGCAGTGGCATGCTCACTGCTACTGCAACCTCGACCTGCTGGGCTCAGGCGATCCTTCCACCTCAGCCTTCCAAGTAGCTGGAATTACAGTCATGCGGCACCACACCCAAATAATTTTCTTAAAAAATTTATTGTAGAGAAAAGGTCTCACCAAGTTGCCTGGACTGGTCTCCAATTCCTGGACTCAGGCAGTCCTCTCGCCTCAGACTCCCAAGGTGCTGGGATTACAGGCTTGAGCCACTGCACCCAACCTGAGACTGTGTTTCTTAAGGAAATAAACAACTGCTTTCTGTGAGCTACTATAAGAAACATACAAGTGAATGTACACTTTTCATATAAATCCATGGATTCTCTGTTTACCAAAATCAGAAATCAAGAAGTTACCTGGAAAACAGGATATATATTTTGTGAACATTTACGTCAGAACAAGAGTTCCTTCTTGTGTTTAGATAGCTACTTTTGGTATTAATTTATCAGGGCACCATATTTTAAACAGGCTCTGAATTGGATACCAGGATTCTGAAATGCTAGTGCTTGATAAGATTTTAAAGATTATTTAGTTTTTCAGGTGTGGAAACCTGGACACAGAGAAGTCACTGATTTAATCTAGGATCTTAGCTTTTAAGTTACCATATTGTGAGACTGGATTTCAGGTCTGTGAATATCTAGTATAGCGGTGGTCTCTTCCATTATATTAACCTGAGTCTCTTAGGTTTGCCTGATGTATTAGTATACTGTAGCTGCCGTGACAAACACCACAGATTGGTGGATTCAACAACAGAAATTTATTTTCTCATAATTCTAGTGGACAGAAGCCCAACATCAGTGTGTCCACAGGATTTTCTTCTGAGTCTTTCTCCTTGGCTTGTAGCTGGCTATCTTCTCCCTGTCTCTTCATGTGGTCTTTCCTTTGTGTGTCTGTGTACCAGTTTCTTTTCTTAAAGGGAAACAGGTCATACTGGATTAGGGCCTGTCCATATGATCTCGTTTTATCTTACTTACCATTTCACAGGTCCTGTCTCTAAATGCAGTCACATTCTGAATCTGTTTTGTACCCAGGTACAAAAATCATTCAGTGTCTCCTCTCCTCTTCACTTAGCACATAGACACTAGTTCAGTAGAATTATATATATAACGTCATAATCTGTCCCTGCCTCTTTTTCTAGTGACGTTTTATTGTTTCTCATAGGTTTTACATGCTTAGGTCATAATAAACTACTACTCTTATGATCTGGTATTTAACGTTCTCATGACTCCTTGGGGTTGCATATGTTTCTTAGTTCCATTCAGGAGATATCTTTTTTATTTATTTATTTTGAGTCGGAGTCTAACTCTTGTCACCCAGACTGAAGTGCAGTGGCACACTCATGGCCACTGCAGCCTCGACCTACTGGGTATATGTGATCCTTCTGCCTCAGCTTTCCAAGTGAAAATAAGGATAGAATGAGTTATTGTGACAAAATATAAGAACTTTTGTTAATAATGCTTTACTTAAAAATTCCCTTTAAAAATGACACTGTTCTCAGCCTGTAATCCCGCGCCTTTGGGAGGCTGAGGTGAGTGGATTGCCTGAGCCTGCGGGTTCGAGACCCGCCTGGGCAAGCGAGACCTCATCTCTACAATAAACCAAAAAATTAGCCGGGCGTGGTAGTGCGTGCCTGTAGTTCCAGCTACTTGGAAGGCTGAGGCGGAAGGATCGCCGGAGCCCAGCAGGTCGAGGCTGCGGTGGCCGGGAGCGGCCACTGCACTCCAGCTTGGGTGACAGAGTGAGACTCCAACTCAAAAAAAATAAAAAAT
>CAUYQG010078850.1:0-47052 GCA_963574415.1 Tarsius wallacei | reverse complement strand
AATATATAAAGTTCTATTTATAAAAACATGCACGAGGCCATAGTTTGCTGGCTGTGTTCTCAAGTTTCACATAACAAGAAGCACCAAAAACTGCCAGTCCTCAGGACACTCTCAGAGTAGAATTCAATTTTATTCTTATATTAATGCTTTGGTTTTTGTTTTTTGCTACAAAAATAAAGCCAACATTTTCAAAATGTCTTTCTTTTTTGTATGCCTAACCCCTAACTGTACCCCACAATAACATAATAAAATAAAATAAAAACTAAAAAAAAAAAAAAAAAAAAAAGTACTTATATAAAAAGTTCCTTCCATAACCAATAAGAGTTTGTTTTAAGACTGCACAGAAAAGAAAAAAGTACAGCTCTCCAGTTCAGCTGCTAGAAGGTCAGTTTTCATACAACGAGGGAATATGAACTCTTCATCATTCATAAGCCAGCAACAGCACTGCCATCTTAGTCATCTTGCCATTTCCTCTGAAATAGGCAATTGTTGTTCCCAAGTTTGGTGAGTCTACCATACAAGTGACTCAGTCTTTCTAGTTTCTGCTTCACCTCTACTCTTGGATTCTGCTTCTTTACTTTTTGAGCACCTCAAATCCAAATCTGTTTGGGTTCCAGAGTTGCTTTTTGGCAGAGTACTTATACTAGTCTATTCACAAGTCATTTGTCTGGCTAATATAATGTAGCCTGTAGCTATGACACATATCTCTAATTTAATTAGTTGTGGCAAAGGCAGTAAGGTAGTATAATTCCTTTGTACAAGTTCAGTACTTGTCACAGTTCCTGGTATATAAGTAATCAATGCACGTGTGCAAAATGGATAAAAGAAGGCATAGTTGGGGGTGTGGTTCATGCCCATAATCCTAGCACTTTGGGAAGCTGAGGTAAGCAGATTGCTTAAGCCTAGGACTTTGAGACCAGCCTAGGCAACATAGTGAAACCTCCTCTCTACAAAAAATAAAAAAATTAGCCAGGCGTAGTGGCCCTGTGCCTACAGTCCCAGCTACTCAGGATGCTGAGGCAGAAGGATCACCTGAGTGCAGAATATCGAGGCTGTTGTGAGCCATGGTTGCTGTGATCATGCCACTGGACTCCAGCCTGGGCAACAGAGTGGAGACCCCCAATTAAAAAAAAAAAAAAAGAAGAAGAAGAAGAAGAAGGTGATGTGCAGAGAAGACATACATTAGTAAAACAGAGCATATTAGGTAAGATTTCCTAGAATAGAGGAGGGTATGAGCTAAATCTCCAAAGATACTAGGGTTTGAATCAGTGAAGAGAAAAAGGTATATTCTAGAGACAAAGCTGAGGCACAGTGGCTCAAGAAGCAGAATAAATATGGTAAATTGATATCTCAGGCTTCAATTAAATGAAGAGTGGGCAGCTGGAGAATAAGAAATGAAAATTGCTTCACAAGATGAGGTCTAGCGCCTCCTTTAGGGTCCAATTAGATTCCACCTCCCCTAAGAAACGTTCCCTACACATAGAATTAATTGCTTGTTTCCCTGTACTTCCATAGTCGTTCCTTTTGTCAGTGGTTCTCAGAGTTTATGCATTAGAATCACCTGAGGGTTTATTAAAATACAGATTGCTGGCCCCAACCCCAGTTTCTGATTCAGCAGATCTGGAAACCACAATTTGAGAATTACTGCTTTAGTCAATTTGGCCTCCTTTGATTGCTAAAATACCATTATAGTGAGCATCTGTTATTTTTGCCTTTCCAGCAAAATTTGCACCACTCCCTGCTTTCCATAACCAAACCCCTTTCCAGAGGGGAACCACTTTCAAGTAGTGTAGGTGAATTGCCTCCCCCTGACTACAGGAGACACATGACCTAGGCTTGACCAATCATAATATTCTAATCAGTGCCACAGTCATTGGTTCAGGAATGGGAACACAGCCAATCAGAATTCTTGGGATTTTTCAGCCAGAGTTGTCAGAGAAAATGCTCTCTTTCTGCTGAAATTGCTTTTATCATTATTATTATTTTAAAGATGTAGGGTACAATTCAGGATTAGGTACATAAGTGGCCATCATACAGGTAAAGTTTGGGCCTCCCTATGGTCCCCACTTTATTTTGGGATTAGGTTGCTGTGAGTCTTAGGCCTCTGGTGACTCTCAAGACTACCAAATGGAGAAAACCTGTTAGAGAGAAAAGGAGGACCTCGATGACATCACTTGAGCCCTCAGATCCAGCCATGCCCAAAACCAGACTATCTGGCCATTTCTGTTCCATGTATATAGTATTACCATTTTGCCAGTTTGAGTTGGGTATTTGTCACTTGCAAGCCAGAGTTCTATTCATATAGGATTGATAACATAAAAGGAGAAGGTGTGACAATGATAGACCTTAAAATATGGAATGTGAATGGATCCTACAGGAGAAAATATTTGCAATATACAACAAGAGTTAATATACACAATAAATAAAGAACTCAAACAACTCAAGAGAAAAGAAATCTGATTTAAAAATGAGCAAAAGATCTGAATAGACATTTCTCAAAAAAAGGTATACAAATGGCCAGCAGGTATATGAAAAAATGCTCAACATCACTAATCATTAGAGAGATGCAAATCAAAAGCACAATGAGATATCACCTCACTCCAGTTAGAATGGCTATTATTGAAAATACAAAAGATAAGTTTTGGTAAGGGTGTAGAAAAAAGGGAATGCGTTTTAGTATAGCCTTTATGGAAAACAGTATGGAGATTTCTCAAAAAATTAAAACTAGAACTACCACACATACGATCCAGTTGTCCCACTACTAGGTATATATCCAAAGGAAATTAAATCAGTAGGTCAAAGAGATATCTGCACTCTCATGTTTACTGCAGCACTATTCACAATAGTCAAGACACGTCATCAACCTAAGTGTCTACCAATGGATGAATGGCTAAAGAAAATGTAATAGGTATATACATATACATATATATATACCTATCACATTTTCTTTAGCCATTCATCCATATGTGTATATATATATATGTATATATGTATATATATATATATATACACACACAATGGAATACTGTTCAGCCATAAAAAGGAATGAAATTCTGTCATTTGCAACAGGATGAATATGGAGGACATTACATTAAGTGAAATAAGCCAGACACAGAAAGACAAATACTGCACGACCTCACTCATATGTGAAATCTAAAAAAGTTGATATCATAAAAGTAGAGAAAATAGTGGTTACCAGAGGCTCGGGAGGACAGGAAGGAGGACGAGGGAGAGGCTAGGCAACAGAGGTTTTGTACAAAGTTACAAAATAGATAGGAGGAATAAGTTCTGAAGCTCTATTGCACAGTAGAGTGACTATAGCTAACAATAATATGTATTAATATTTCAAAATAGCTAGAAGGGAAAATTTTGAATGATCTCACCACAAATAAGTGATAAACACTTGTGATAAATTTGTTAATTGCCCTGACTTGATTACTAAACAATATAAACAGGTATCAAAATATCACATTGTATCTCATAAATATGTATAATTATTATGTTAATTAAGAATAAAACTTTTAAAAGAGTCAATTAGAACATTTAACTTAAAAAAATACATGGAATGCCATGAGTCTCCTTTACCCCTATCTGGGAAATCTGAGAAGTAACTATCCTCATTGTGTGGTTCCAAAAGAGCCAGGCAAACTGCTGCAACTTGGAACACTGTCTTTATGCCTCCCAAACTTACAACTTTGGAGACTTTTAACAACATTTTAGATTTAAACACATGACTTAAGTTGGACCAATCAACTAAGAAAAAAGGATCACTCTTTCACTGTGATGGAGAGCCCTTCCCTGCCTCTACCCCAAGACATCACCAAAGAAGTCTCTGTCCTCCATAGCTACTGGCAACTACCTTGCAACCACTAGAAGCCAGCCTTAGGATAAGGCCTCCATTGTGAATGGCAGAATGAAGAGAGAAATGAACCTGGGTCCATAATGATATAATTGAGTCACTATTAATATTTACCAGTTTGAAGCCCACCCTATCTCTGCACTTCCTTTTATGGAATACAATAAACTCATTTGTTTGAATTAGGGCTTTCTGTAACTTGAAGTTGAAAAGTATCCTACGCCAGGCATGGTGATTCACGCCTGTAATCCCAGCACTTTGGGAGGCTGAGGTGAGAGGATTGCCTGAACTCAGGAGTTCAAGACCAGCCTGGGCAACATGGTGAGACTTTGTCTCTACAAAAAAATAAAAAATAAGTTAGTTGGGCATGGTAGTGTGCACCTGTAGTCCCAGCTACAAGAGTTTTGGGGCTTCCTGGGATATTAGAGGGCATTCATCCCACATTTAACACAGATAGTACAACCCTTATATAGATCAGCCATAAAAGGATCCCAGTGAGACTGGACAGAGCAGGGTCAACAGGCATTCAAAGTGCTACCAAAAGTCTGTGGGCACCATTCAGGCACTGAGCATTCTACAACAATCCCTTCCCTGTGAATTGGATGTGACTGTTACTTCGGATATGTTTGGGGGATTTTGCAGTGGCAGAGGAAAGCTCGATTTCCCACTGGCTTTTGGTCACAGACCTGGAAAGGTGATGTGGCCAGTTGGCTACATCATAAGATGAAACATCTTGGACAGAAAACACTGTGGAAAGTTGCAAAAACTTGGGGGCTCCTCATTAAATACTCGATACAGTAACTGCTTGCTCCACATGTGCTGAGAGGCACCTGAGGAGATTGCCGGCAAAAAGTGGACATGTCAAACAAGACCATAAGTCCTTGGCCTGCTGGCAAGTAGACAATATCAGCCCCCTTCCATGTCAGAAGGGGCCCAGTGCACCCTCACTTGTGTTGATACTACCACAGGCTTTCCCTAGCAAGCAAGCTACATAGCACTCAACCATCAGAGAACTGTCACAGCTTCTTGCAGTTGAAGTTACTGAAAACGACCAGGGAACCCACTTTACTGGATATCAAGTGCAACAATAGTCTGAGTGGCTGCATATTAACTGGTGATTTCACCTACCCTACAACTCTTCCCACAGGTGCCAGTCTAACAGAAAACTACAATGGCATGCTAAAGGATGCTTTAGAGACAGATCAGCACTCATTACAGGGAAAGATGACCCAATTACAAGAAGCAATCTGCACTCTCAATAAGACTCCAAGCTGGCTGTCCAGCACTCCTATACATGCTGACACAACCATGGGCAAGGCCCCTAAGGATGCAAATCTGGACACAAGAATTATCATTGCAACCAAGCTGGGGAAGTGAGAATAACCTGTCACTCCCTACCCCACAAGACATAGCACCCAGAGAAAATACTCTCCATTGGCCCTGGAAGGCTTAACCTGAATTCCGTTGGTGCTCCCTGCTTGCTCTCTGGGGAGAGGGGATAGATTATAATTTAGATATCCTATGGTTATAGGGAAATGGACAAATACTGTTAAGTTTAATAACCCCAGGTCTCAAATACTCAAAAGGGAGACTACTATCATTTCTAGTGGCAGTTCAGGATATCCCCGCTGTCTTTTCATGTCATAGACAAGAGAGCTCATGGGCCTGATACGGCACGGTATTCCAAGCTAGGGAGGTCTCCCCCAACTATCACAATGTTGTCACAGGATAGAAATGTTGCTTGTTTTACCTGATAATCAAGATTTACCTTTGCTCAGTCATCTCATTCTTAGCCTAAGACCCATTTTTTGGTCGGGCTCAGTGGCTCAGCCTGTAATCCCAGCACTTTGGGAGGCCGAGGTAAGAGGATTGCCTGAGCCCCGGGGTTCAAGACCAGCCCAGGCAATTTGGCGAGACCTTGTCTCTACAATAAACAAAAATTTAGTCAGGCGTGGTAGCACGCGCCTGTAGTTCTGGCTACTTGGAAGGCTGAGGTGGAAGGATCACCGGAGCCCAGCAGGTAGACACTGGGATAGCCGCGAGTGTGCTACTGCACTCCAGCCTGGGCAACAGAGTGAGATTCCAACTCAAACAAACAAACAAAAAAAGGACCCATTTTTCAATCACTAAGCCCTTTTTGGCAAAAGGTAATCACAGGTATTATGCTCCCTGTAACAATTTTGCTGTTTGGATCCTGTGCCCTTTATTGCATATGCAGGATAAAGATGCAATGTTTGAGTTGTGTATCCGCCTCAGGGAACATGTGGAAGATCAAAGTTTGTCCAGGTGAAGATTGTGCGGGTGAAAAAAGTCAATGTAGAGGTGGAGTGTGATATTGTGCGGGTGATGACTGTTTCCCCCTATACCTGGCTTCTTTCTGCTCCTTCCGTTAGGGAGCAGCCTCTGGCCAAGGCTGGCCTCTAAAGGGTATATGCATATTCTCAGAAATGAGTCAGAGGATACAGGTGACCAAGCAAAGCTAAAGACAATGTAGTTGGCATGCTTAATCAATGTAATCCTACACACTGTACAGAAATTTGAATGATTAGCTTCATTATTTTGATTATAAAACTGCTTGCTATACTGCCCCAGACAAGGATTCTTCACCAACCTGCCACCATGGTTGCCTCCCATAAGTTTAATAAGCCAATGTCTTTCCAAGCTGGGCAGATGACTTCTTTGGAATAGGTAAACATTATGCGAAAGCCCACTCAGATTTGGGGTTACATTACAAAGAGCTAAACAGGGAAAGAGGCCTATTCCTAAAAAACAAATATGAACACTCACATTCAATACTGATGGGGATGCAATTGTTCTGGAAGGCAATTTAGTTTAATAAGAATCTTTTAAAACTGCCTCTACCTTGGTTATAGCAGTTCTATGTCTAGGAATGTATCCTAGAGAAAGGAAAACTTAATTGCAAATATGCTCATTGTGGTATTTAAAATGGCCAAATCACTGGAAACAATTTGAATGCCTCCAAATTGGCAAAGGTATATCTTTCACAAATAGGTATTGTGTCTTCTATATACCAGGCAATGCACTAAGCATTGAAAATACAATGGTACACAAAATAAGATATGGTCTGTGTTTGTTACCAGTACCCATCAAATTATGTGCAAATTGAGAGCGCTCACAAACTTTCATGCCAATTTGATAGAGAAGCTTTGTGTCTGCTAAACGTAATAATAAAAAAATCGAGGCTTGTATTTTGTAGGGCTTTGTTTATTTCATTTTTTCTAGTAATTTATTTCATTATATATTACAAAAATATTGGTCTGTGACAGATTGGAAAATTTTAAAAAACTGGTCCTTCACCACAAACACTTTGAGAAGCAAAGGTGTAGAGAATTTGTAGGCTGGGGCCCTGATTGGGCACAGGGAGAGCAGTTAAGATCATAGCATAGACAGGTATGGTAGCAATTAATACACTAAGAAATGGAAAGACTTGAGATATTTAGGAGGAAAATTTGGTATGATTTGGAAATATAGTAGATATAGGGAAGGGAGGAAGGATGTATCAATAGTGATTCTTAAGTTTATGACTTATTCAGTGGGACAGATGATTGTGCCATTCACTTAACAGGAAACACTGGGTTGGGGTGAAATTCATTAGTTTTGTCTTGCTTGGATATGTAATGTCTGAGGTGCCTTTAACGCAAGCAAGTGGAATTGCTAAGTACCCAGTTAGAGATGCAGGCTAGGCTCAGAAGAGGCTTATGGGCTAGAGATGTAAAGTGGGAAGTCACTGCCTTGTATCTAATAATTGAAGCTGTGAGTCATTCATGAGATTATCTAGGAAGTAATAACCAAGTGAGAAGGGAAAATGGTCAAGGTTGAGTGTTGAGAATAGGCACATTTTAATGACTATGAAGAAAAGTATGAGCTTGCAGAAACAAACAAAAATAAACTGCACAATTGTTTTATATCCATAGAATATTATTCAACAATTACATTTTATTAGATTTGTAAGATTAACTGAAAAGGTTTAAAGTATATATGACATGTTCTCATTTTTAAACAGAATACACATGTGTGTATTCATATATCCAAAAGAACATATCATTAAAAGTCTGGCATTAACAGTGGAAAAGATTAAGATTTTTTCCCCTTATTTTTACTTCTGTGTTCTCGTTTTTGTACGATGACCATACATTTTTCCTTGTGGCAAAAGCAAACTTTCAAAAACTTATGTGCAGGTCAGGATACAGTTCTGAGATTTTAAATTTTACCTGAAACACAAGAAGCATAAAAAATAAGACCACCCAGGTTTCGACTAAAGATTGCCAAAGTTACATAAAAATTCTTTGAAAACACAATTTCTCAGATACTAAATTTGGTTTTTTTGTTAGTTTGTTTTTGCTAGGTACAATGCTGAGGTACTCTGGAAGGCTGAGGTGAGAGGACTGCCTGAGCCCAGGGTTTTGAGATGAGCCTGAGCAACATGGTAAGACCTCGTCTCAACAATAAATTAAAAAATTAGCTGGTCATGGTGGCGCACACCTGTAGTTCCAATACTTGGAAGGCTGAGGTGGAAGGCTTGCCTGAGCCCAGCAAGTTGAGGATGCAATAGCCTTGAGCATGTCACTGCACTCCAGCCTGGGTGACACAGTAAGACTCTGACTCAAAAAAAAATTGTTTTTTAAATTATTTTTTTCTGGCGTTGCCTCTATCGCAACTACATATTAGCACTGAGAAAATAAACATTTTACTAAACAGTTCACAAAATCAAAATGTGAAAATCATTTTTACAGAATAAATGTATCTAGGAAAATATGTAACTCATATTACAAGGAACTAGTTCTCCCATACAGCATTTATAAATCAATAAGAAAAAAAAAACCTCCACAGTAAAATGGCCAAAAGATAAGCCAAAGAAAGAAGTACAAATAGCTGTTAAATATATGAAAAGACTAGATACAGTGGCTCACACCTGTTATCCCAGCACTTTGGGAAGCCAAGGTAGGAGGATCGCTTGAGCCTAGAAGTTCAAGGTCAGCCTGGGCAACACAGCAAGACTTTGTCTCTACAAAAAAAATGTTTAGAAATTAGCCAGGTGTGGTGGCATGTGCCTGTAGTCCCAGCTACTCAGGAGGTTAAGGTAGAAGGATCATCTGAGCCCAGAAGATTGAGGCTGTGGTGAGCCGTAATCGTGCCACTGTTCTCCAGTCTGGGCAACAGAATGAGACCCTGACTCAAAAATATATACCCGAAAAGATGCTCAACTTCACTAATAAGAAGATGTAAATGTAAACTATATACAGCTGCCATAACTCTCCTATCAGAATAGCATAGATCAATAAAAATGACTATGTTGGTTGGAGTGTGGGAACCAGTACTCATCTATCCCTGTGTCAAGTGTAAATTGTAATCTCTATGGAAGCAATTTGGCAATATCTATCAAAAGTACAAAGCACATATTCTTTGAAACAGCAATTCTACAGTGCTAGGAATTCATCCTACACATGTACTCATAATTGTAGAAATATAAGATTATTCACTGAGCACTATCTGTAATTGCAAAAAAATTGAGAACGTCTTAAGTGTCCACCGATAAGAAATTAGTTAAACAAGTTATTGTACATCCAACCAACAAAAATACAATGAAGTTGTAGAAATAAGAAAGAAATCTGTTTGTATAATTGTAAGGAGCCAGGTGTGGTATCTCATACCTGTAATCCCAGTATTTTGGGAGGCTGAGGTAGGAAGTCAGGAGTTCAAGACCAGCTTGGGCAACACAGTGAGAGTCCATTTCTACAAAAACTAAAAAATTAGCCAGGTGGATATACACCAGGCAAGATGGTGACAGAACAGGTCGGACTGTGAGTCTCTGCAAAAGTGAGTGTTCGTGAAGACTGCATGAGTGGGTGAGTGCCGGTGGGTGAGTGAAAGTCTATCTGAGAGTAGACTCGGGTTTCTGCACCCGGGGCTCTCCTCGGGAGGTGACTGCAACCCACCAACACCCTGAGATTTGGAGACCTGGGCATGCAGGATCGTCTGCCATTCTCAGGGCTCTCTTAACAGGAGGCAGCAGAGTCACCTCTCACCACCTGGCACCCTGACCATGCCACCACCTGCAGCAACAGACCAGACACAAACAGGAAGAACCGTGAAGAAGGCAGGTCATGGAAATCTGGAATAAGGCTCCAACGCCAGTGATGAGACGTCAATGGGAGCCATCTTCTCAGTCCCAGGACCAAGCAGAGACCTGCATTGCCCCACCCAGTTCCACCCAGTCTCTATTTTGGGACCCAGAGGTTATCGTCTCATCAGACTTGGAGAGATAGACACCCCTCCCCCATGCTGGAACAGACACAGACATGTCAGATTTGAGTGGGAGACTTGACAGCAGCAGTGTCAGTCTAGATCAGACCCATCCTCCTCCCACAGTAGTCCATGGCATCTGACCCACTCTGAGAGCAACCCTATCAGTCTGCGCTGAGAGCGGAGGGGAGGGGCTGGAGACCAGAGTTGCTCTCTAAGGCAGAGTTAGAAGCCGAAAGGAACCTAGAGTTACAGAAATCGCCTTAGAGACAGTTTTTTTCCTTCTTGTTTGTTTTTTATTTTAGTTTTTGCTTTTTTTCTTCTCTTTCTGTTTTTTACATTTTTGTACTTGCTTTGTTTCTGTTATTTCAATTTTTTTTTTAGATTTTCTGTTTGTGTATGAGTATTTTTGAGGGAGAGTACATCAATGGGGGGGGGTTGTTTGTTTGCTTGCATGACTGTCTGTATGTTTTTAGCTTTTTTGTTTTTCCTGTCTTTGTTTGTTTCTCTGTTTATTGGTTACTTGGTATGCCTGTTTTCCCTCTTCTTCTTCTTCTCTCTCTTCACTTTCCTTTCATCTTCCTCCTTCCTTTTTCCATTCTTTAACCTTTTCTTATCTCATTTTACTTTCAGGGGGCAAAAAGACAACCCCACTGCCTGGACAGATTGTAAGGGGCCCACACACCAGTCAGCGTATACTGAGATCTACATATAGCTTCTGAATCATAGTTCCCCCCTTAATTAAATCTCAGAACTGCAAAAAGCACAGGCCTCCACCCTTAGTCCAGCTTCAGAATTGAACAAAACCAGAGGATCTACATAAGGAAGAATAGGAGATTGAGCAAACAGAAATAAAAGCTATCCCCCCATCACTGAACAACAGAATTAAAGAAGAGGTTAAAAAAAGGAGGAGGAAAACCTACACAAATGAAGAAAAACCAAAGGAAGAATATGAGCCTCACACAGATCTCTGGGAGGTCAGCCACCGAGAATACAGATTTTGGAACTCAAGCAATGAAGAGCCCCAGAGTCACTGACCTCAAACCACAAACTCAGATATCAAGACATTAATAGAGGAATAAATAAAAATGAGGAGAGACAAGAAGAAAGAATGAAGGAGTTTATAACTGAGATAACAGCAATAAAGAACACAGTGAATGAAATAAATAACAAACTGATAAGAATGGAAAACAGAATTAACCAAGCAGAAGAAAGAATCTCTGGACTTGAGGACCAAAATATGCAACTACCCCAAACTATCAAAAACATTAAAAAGAAGCTTAAAAAGACAGAAAAATCCTCCAAGAGATGAGCAATTATTTCAAGAGGCCGAACCTAAGATTAATTGGAATTCCTGAGGCAGATAGACAGAGACCACCCTGGAATGAACATTCCATGAAATTATCCAAAAAAACTTCTCTCATCTCATCAGTGACACGACCATTCAAACACAAGAGATTCAAAGAACCCCGGCAAGACAACAAATGAGAAGACCAATTACTAGACATATAGTAATTCACCTACACAAAGTAGGTTTAAAAGAAAAAGTCCTAAAGGCAGCAAGTGAAAAAGGTCAGACTACCTACTGGGGAAGACTAATTAAAATAACAGAAGATTTATCTACAGAAATACTTCAGGCTAGGAGAGCTTAGAGCCCAATCATCAAAGTTCTCAAAGATAAACAATTTCAACCAAGAATTATCTACCCAGCTAAGCTAAGTTTCATCACTGATGGAGAATTAAAATCTTTCTAGATATTCAATCCCTAAGAGTTTACACTACCTCCAGACCAGTTCTACAAGAAACACTTAAGAAAGTATTGAATACAGAAGAAAGGAAAAAAGGAACGACAATACCCTTCCCAAGAATGCAGGAAAAAGACTGAAAACACACATGAATCAACCCCAAAATAAAAAAACAACTAACAAACAAACAAACAGCAGCAACAACAACAAACCCTCTAAGAACCTCATGAGAAGAATAAACTCTCACATCTCAATAATGAGCCTAGTGAATGGACTAAATGCACCACTGAAAATACACAGAATGGCAAATTGGATAAAATACCATAAGGCAACAATATAATGTCTCCCAGAGGCTCATCCCACGAGAAAGAACACTCAAAGACTCAAAGTAAGAGGATGGGAAACAAAATTTGAGGCAAAAGAAACACAAAAGAAAGCAAGAGTCGCGATTGTAATATCAGACAAAATACCCTTTAAGTTATCAAATATTTTATTTATTTATTTATTTTGTTTGTTTGTTTGTTTTGAGTTGGAGTCTCACTCTGTCGCCCAGACTGGAGTGCAGTGGCCGCTCCCGGCCACTGCAGCCTCGACCTGCTGGGCTCCAGCGATCCTTCCGCCTCAGCCTTCCAAGTAGTTGGAACTACAGGTGCACACTACCACGCCCGGCTAATTTTTTTTTGATTTATTGTAGAGATGAGGTCTTGCTTGCCCAGGCGGGTCTCGAACTCGCAGGCTCAGGCAATGCACTCACCTCAGCCTCCCAAAGGCGCGGGATTACAGGCTGAGCCACCAAACTCGTCTAAGTTATCAAATATTTTAAAAGATACGGAAGGTCACTACATAACGATAAAAGGTTCAATCCATTAACAAGAAATATCCACCCTAAACATATATACACCCAACATAGCACCAACTTTCATAAAGCAGCTTCTAGGTAAACTAAAAAAAGACACTGACTCTAACACTATCATAGCTGGGAACTTAAACACCCACTAACAACCCTAGACAGATCATCAAAACAAAAAGTCAACAAGGAGATCTGGAACCTCAATGTGACACTTAACCAAATGGACTTAATTGGTACCTACAGAACACCCCACCCAACAACCATGGAATATACATTCTATACATCACCACATGGAACTTACTCTAAGATTGACCATATCCTTGGCCATAAATCAGGCATAAACAAATTACATAAGTTTGAAATTCTGCCATATACCTTCTCGGACCATAGTGGAATAAAAATAAATATCAACACCAACAAAGTTCCCCAAAACCCACAAAGACATGGACACTAAACACCATGATGCTGAACAACTCATGGGTCAACATGGAAATCAAAACAGAGATTAAAAGATACCTGGAAATAAATGAAAAGAAGAAACAACTTACCAAAATCTCTGGGATGCCATGAAAGCAGTACTAAGAGGAGAATTCATATCTCTACGAACACACATGAGGAAAATGGAAAGATCGCAAGTTAACAGCCTAACAAATCACCGAAGGAAGCTGGAAAAGTAAGACCACCAAAACCATAACTTCAGCAAAAAAATCTAGATCACCAAAATAAAAGCCCAAATGCAGGACATAAGACAAAAATATAATACAAAAAAATCAATGAAACTAAAAGCTGGTTTCTTTGAAAGGATAACAAGATTTATGGATTCCTAGCTAGAATGACCAAGAAAAAGAGAGTACGAGTCCAAATAAACACAATCAGAAATGCAAAAGATGAAGTCACAACTGACCCCAAAGAAATACAAAAGATTATCAAAGATTACTATGTAAACTTGTATGGAAACAAACTCGAAAACCTAAATGAAATGGAGGACTTTCTTACATTACACAACCTCTCCAGGTTGAAATGAGAAGAAATCAAGACCCTAAATAGACCAATAAGACTCTAGGAAATTGACTATGTCATTAGAAAACTACTTACCAAAAAAAAAAGCCCTGAACCAGATGGCTTTCCAGCAGAATTCTACAAAACATACACAGAGGAGCTGATACCAGTCCTATTAAAATATTTTAGGCAATCAAGAAAGATGGAACTGTCCCCAAATCATTTTATGAAGCTAACATCACACTGATACCCAAGTCAGGTAAAGACCCAACAAAGGGAACTACAGGCCAATATCCCTAATGAACATAGATGCTAAAATTCTCAACAAGATTCCAGCAACTAGGACCCAACAACACATTTCAAAAATCATCCACTATGACCAAGTAGACTTCACCTCTGGGATGCAAGGCTGGTTCAACATTCACAAGACCATAAATGTAATTAAATACATCAACAGATATAAAGACAAAAACCACATGATTATATCATTAGACACAGAATAAACTTTTGATAAAATCCAGCACCCCTTCTTGATAAAACTCTCGAGGATCTAGGCATAGATGGAACATACATCAAAATAGTAAGAGCCATCTACGAGAAACCCACAGCCAACATACTGCTAAACAGAAAATGGAACCATTTCCCCTGAAAACCGAAACAAGACAGGGGTGCCCACTCTCACCCCTCCTGTTCACAGTATGGGAAACCCTAGCTAGAGCAATAAGACAAGAAGGAAATCAGGGTATCCAAATAGGAAAAGAGGACGTGACGTTATCCCTCTTTGCAGACGACATGAATTTTATGCCTAAAAAACCCAAGAGAATATGTCAAAAACCTCCCTGCAATGAGAAAGGGCTTTGGCAAAGTCTCAGGGTATAAAATAAATATGCAAAAGTCAGTCACATTTCTATACACCAATAAACCAATAAACCTATAAACCTATAAACAGAAACTCAAATAAAAAGCACTACCCCATTCACAATAGCCACACACAAAAAAGAAATACCTCGGCATCTTCCTAACCAGAAATGTGAAAGACCTTTACAATGAAAACTACAAAACACTGCTCAAAGAAATCAAAGATGACACAAACAAGTGGAAAAATATCCCATGCTCATGGATTGGAAGAATCAACATTGTTAAGATGTCCATTCTACCCAAGGCAATCTACAGATTTAACACAATACCCATTAAATTACTAGCAGCATTCTTCTCAGACTGGGAAGCAACAATGCAGGAATTCATATGGAAACATAAACAACCCTGAATAGCCAAAACAATCCTCAGCAAAAACAACAACAACAACAACAAAGTGGGAGGCATCACGCTCTCAGATTTTAAGCTTTATTATAAAACTACAATAATCAAAACAGCCTGGTACTGGTACAAGAACAGGCATATAGACCAATGGAACAGGATAGAGATTCCAAAAGCAAAACCTCAATTTCTCAACCAACTCATCTCTGACAAAGACTACATCATCAACCACTGAGGAGAGGAGAACCTATTCAGTAAATGGTGCTGGGAAAACTGGCTGACCACATGCAGAAGATTAAAACAAGACCCCTACCTATCCCCATACACAAAAATCAACTCTAAATGGATAAAAGACCTAAACATAAAAGCTCAAACTTATAAGAACCTTAGAAAATGCAGGAGGCACCCTTATGGAAATTGGAACTGACAACCAATTCCTGATCAAAACCCCAAGTGCCCATGCCATAAGAGATAAGACAGACAAGTGGGACCTCATCAAACTGACAAGCTTCTGCAAAGTCAAAGAAACTACTGAGAAAGTGGGGAGACAGCCCACAGACTTGGAAAAAATATTTGCCAACTGTGTATCTGGCAAAGGCGTAACATCTAGGATCTACAAGGAACTCAAACGTGCCAAAAAGAAGAAAAAAACCAATCGGCTCCATTACAAAGTGGGCTAAAGGTATGAATAGTCACTTTTCAAAAGAAGACATACAAGCAGCCAACAGACACATGTAAAAATGCTCAGCCTCACTAATCATCAAAGAAATGAAAATTAAAACCACACTGAGATACCACCTAACTCCAGTCAGGATGGCCATCATCAGTAACAAAAAACAACAGATGCTGGAGAGGATGTGGCAAAAAGGGAACATTTCTACACTGCTGGTGGGAATGTAAACTAGTACGACCTCTGTGGAAAACAGTGTGGCGATTCCTAAAAGATCTAAAAATCGACTTCCCATATGATCCCACAATCCCCCTACTGGGAATATACCCGGAGGAACTCAAATCACTCTATGAAAAAGATACCTGCACACACATATTTATTGCAGCATTATTTACAATATTAAAAAACATGGAACCGACCATGCTGCACCTTGGATGAGAACTAGATTAAAAATAAGTGGTGCGTATACATGATGGAATATTCCACAGCCATAAAGAGACAATATTATGAACTTCACAGCAACTTAGATGGACTCAGAAACTATAATACTGAGTGATCTGTCACAGAAACAAAGAACCAAGTATCACATGTCTTCACTCATAAGTGGACCTTGAACAACTATCATAATACTATAAGGGATTGGCAGCGGTAGGAAACTGCCAAGGGAGTGCAGGGGCGGGATTCGCAGGAGTGGGAAACTGCCAGGGGAGTGAGAAGCACACCTCATCAACAAGTATACCTTCAAAATGAACATTTATATACCTAACCCTGAATTGTACCCCACATATCTAAAATAAAAAATTAATTTAAAAAATTAGCCAGGTATAGTGGTGCATACATATTGTCCTAGTTACTTGGGAAGCGCAGGATGATCGCCTGAGTCCAGGAGATAAAAGTTACAGTAAGCTATGATTGCGTCACTGCACTCCAGACTGGGTGACAGAGTGAACCCCTGTGTCACCAAAAAAAAAAACCAGGAATAATCATATTTAGTAAAAACAAAAACTGTGGACAGTAGGTGGTTGGAATATATGCTTTTATAACTTTTAAATTTTGAACCATGTCAGTACATTGCTCACTCAAAATAATTTTAAAATAAGGACTGAAATAAGTTTAAAGTTCTCTCAAATTTAAAGCATACACACAGCTGGGCACAATGGCTCAAGCCTGTAATCCAGCACTTTGGGAGGCTGAGATAAGGAGATTGCCTGAGCCCATGGGTTTGAGAACAACCTGGGCAACTTGACAAGATCGCACCTCTACAATAAATCATATTAAAAAAACTTAGCTGGGCGTAGTAGCACATACCTGTTGTTCTGGCTACTTGGAAGGCTGAGGTGGAAAGATAGCTGGAGTCTAGTAGGTCGACGTTGGGGTGACCGTGAGCATGCCACTGCCCTCCAACCTGGGCAATGGAGTGAGACTTCAACTAAAAAAAAAAAAAAAGCATACACACACACATATACACAATTAAATAAATAAGGCACGAATGTCAGAAAAAAGACAAAAGATGTTCATTACTTTAATTTCCTAAAGTTATGATAACAAATTGCCACACACTGGGTAGCTTACAAGAACAGAAATGTATTTTCTCATACTTCAGGAGGCCAGAAGTCCAAAAGCAAGGTTTTAGCATTGGTTCCCTCTGGAAACTCTTAGGCAGAAACTATCTAACGCCTCTCTCCTGGCTTCTGGTGTTTCCCAAAAATCCTTGGTGTTCCTTGGTTTGCAGATGCATCCCTCCAATCTCTGCCTCCTTCTTCACACCACCCTCTTCTCTTGGTGTCTATATGTATCATTTTCTACCTTTTATTGGGACACTTTCATTGGGTTTAGGGTCCACTCTAATCAAGTATGATCTCATCTCTATCCTTAGCTACATCTGCAAAGACCTTCTTTCCAAATAAGGTTATAATCTGAGGTTCCAGGTAGAAACAACTTTTGGAGACACCATTCAAACACTAAATCCATTAACTTTGCTTTTTTTCTGACATTACATTGGTAGTCTTAGATAATGAGGTAAAACAAGAAAAAGAAACAAAAGGCTTAAGGATTAGAAATAGAATTATCACTCTTTGCAGATGATATGACTGTCTATATAAATTCTATATGGACAAGGTTAAATCTTTACTGAAAGACATTAAAGAAGACTAGATAAATATGACCTATATACTACACTTATAGGTAAGCACATTCAAGATCATAATCAATTCTACCCCAATACAAGTATAAATTCAATGGAATTTCAATTAAAAACCTCAACTGAGCATTTTTTGAATTTGATAAGCTAATTCTCAAATCTGTATGAAAAAATGATGGGTCAAGAATAGACAAGACTTTCCTATAGAAGAAGAATAAGAAGGAAAGGAATGTTCGGCCAGAAATAGAGAGGCATAAAAGTGACAGTACAGAAGAATGTGTGAAATTACACAGAAAGACACAAAAACTAATGGAACAGAAGGGAGCTCAGAAAAAGACCTAAGCATTTAGACACTTGATATATATCACTGGTGGTGTTTTAGCTTGGGCTGCTTTAACAAAACACCACAGACTGGGTGGCTTAAACAACAGACATTTATTTCTCACAGCTCTGGAAGCTGGGAGTCTGAGATCACGGTGCTAGCAGATTCTGTCCCTGGCCAGGGCTCTTCTCCTGGCTTGCAAACAACACTCTTCTTGCTGTATCCTCACATGGCAACTATAGAGATGTCTCTTCCTGTTCTTAGAAAGGCACCAATCCCGTCATGGAGGATCCACATCCAAGACCTCATCTTTACCTAATTACCTCCCAAAGGTCAAATCTCCAAATACCATCACATTGGGGATTAAGACTTCAACATATGAATTTTTGGAGGGTAACAAACATTCAGTCCCTAGGAGGTGGCACTGCAGATTAGTGGGGAAAGGACAGACTTGTCAATGAATAGTACTAGCTAAAGTGGCTCTCCATAAGGAAAAAAGTGAACTCCTATCTCACATCCTACCTCAAAACTCATTTTAGGCAGATTAGATACTTGAAAGTAAATAGCAAAGCTTTATAGCTTTTCCCAAAAATGATAAGAAAATATCACTTAAATAACACAAAGTATAAAGGGAAATATTAATAAACTTCACCAGTTAGAATTTTTAAATTGCCAACATTTTTTAAAAAGTAAGCTAAAAGTTACAAAGTAGAATACTTATTATATGAGTAATTAATAAAGAATTATAAGCTGAATTTATAAAGAACTTCTACAAATCAATAAGAAAGTATTAAACAACAGAAAAATGACCAAAATATTTCACCAGGCATTCCACAGAAGAGGAAACACAAATGGTCAATAAAAGTTGGCCACATTATTAATAATCAAGAAAATGGAAATGAAGCCTCAATGGGCTTCATTCAATTCAGCCAACAAGTATTTACTAAAGTCTACAATGGGCAAGGTACTGCTCTAAGCTTTAGGGACCCAACTGTGAACAAGATATGCAATGCTCCCTATCCATATGGGGCTCCAGTTCTGTGGGGAAAAGTAGTGGTCACAAGCGCTCTGGAGAAAAACAAAGCAGTGAAGAGGCCAGGGAGTGGGAAACAGGCATGTCCATTTCTAAAGAGGATGGACAGGGAAGGTCTCGGAGAACCTGACAATTAAGTAAAGGCCTGAAGGAGGTGAACAAGCAGATCAGGGAGAGATCAGGGAGAAGATCATTCCAGGCAGAGGGAAGAGTAAATGCAAAGGTTGTGAGGAACGCTAAGGAGTGAGTGGAGCAGAGACCATTTTGCACACACCAGGCAAAAACCAAAAAGCCAAATATTGGTGAGGATATGGAGTAACATTAACTCTTACACATGGCTGGCAAGAAGGTATGCTGACAACAGTCACCTTGGTAAGCTATTTGTCATTTCCCAGCACTACCCTCTTAGGTATGTGGCCTAGAAAAACTCTTGAGCATGTGTACCAGAAAGCCAGTACAAAATGTTCATAGCAACATTGGTTTTTAATACCAAGGTTATGAAATTCTGAATTTGAATACTACTTTTAATTGACAGATGAGTGGCAAAATAAATGGTATACACATAATAGAATACTATATAGTAGTAAAATAAATGCATGCTAGCTTAATGCACCTACACAGATGAACATAAGGAATATAATACTGACTAAAAAAAAAACAAGTTGCAGGAGAGGAATATCTGTAATATGAATCTGCTCAAGTAAAGTTTTCAAATATGCAAATATAAGCAATACAGTTTTTATGAATATGTACATAGTGGTAAGATATTTTTTAATATAAAAGAATAAGAAATCAAAAAGTCACGGCAGCTCAAGCCTGTAATCCCAGCATTTTGGGAGGCCAAGCTGAGGGGACTGCCTGAGCCCACAGGTTCAAGAATAATCAGGGCAACTTGGCGAGACCTAAAATCTACAATAAATCAAAAAACTAGCCGGGCGTGGTAGTGTGCACCTGTGGTTCTGGCTACTCGGAAGAATCGCCTGAGCCCAGCAGGTTGATGTTGGGGTGGCCATGAGCGTGGCACTGCACTCCAGCCTGGGCGACGGAGTGAGACTCCAACTCAAAAAAAGAAATCGAAAAACCAGACTGGGGAACGTTCAAAGAGGGGCATGGGACCAGTAAGGGTATAGGGCTTCAAAAATATTATGAATGTTCTGGTTCTTCAACTGAGAGGTAAGTACATGGCATTAATTTTTAATTTAATATTTTTATGATTTTTATCTTACAAACATCTCAGGTTTTCTTTTGGATATTTAAAGCATTTTATTAAGGTTTTATTTCCTAAAGAGTAACTGTATAGATTTTAATTTCATTAGCAGATCATTTTAATATGATCCTAAAATGATTAAACAAGGCAAAATATCCTTTAAAATTTTCTTCTTGATTATTGAAAAGGTCTTTCTTCTGTGCATATAGAAATATCTATTGGCCGGGCTCGGTGGCTCAGCCTGTAATCCCGCACTTTGGGAGGCTGAGGTGAGTGGACTGCCTGAGCCCGCGGGTTCGAGACCCGCCCGGGCAACTTGGCGAGACCTCGTCTCTACAATAAATCAAAAATTAGCCGGGCGTGGTAGCGCACACCTGTAGTTCTGGCTCCTTGGAAGGCCGAGGCAGAAGGATCCCCAGAGCCCAGCAGGTCGAGGCTGCGGTGGTCGGGAATGTGCCACTGCACTCCAGTCGGGGCGACAGAGTGAGACTCCAACTCAAAAAAAAAAAAAATCTATCGAACAAAGGTCTACCCTGCTTTATGATGTCTTTTTTTTCTTGTCTCTCTTTAATAAAAATATTTCATATAATAAATAAAATCCTTGTCATCATCTCTTTAGTTACTAATCTAAGGGTGGAAATAGGGAAACTGACAGAAGGAAAAAACCTATTAAATACTACCTAAACCAAAAGCAATGAAATTTGATGTGGAAGTTTTATGGTAGTATTGTTGGTGGTGGTGGTGGTGATTTTTACAAAAGAAAGTCCTCAAGCAGTTCACTCTTCTGGCTAATAAATTAAAACAAAGTAATGCCAAATAAATAGAAAAAAATTTAAACTTTAATTCCAAAAAAATAACATTCTTATGTGCCAGGTATTGCTCTAAGTGCGATTTATTTAATATTGAGAATAATCAATGAAGTGGGCACTATTATCATCTCCATTTTAGAGGGAAAAGGTCCCGAGGTACAGGGCTAAGTGATTTCCTAGGTGTCATACAGTTAGACACTAGGAGTCTCTATTTGAACTCAAGCAACAGTTCTGAATTGATGCCCTTAACCACGACATTAGATTGCCTTCTTCATATTAGGACGTCTTGGTGAAAGGAAATAGAGGGACAAAGGATAAAAAAGAAGGAAAAGAAGAGCAGAAAGCTAAGTAGGCAACACTGGTAAGTGCTAGACTAGAGCCTGAGACAAACACTGAGCTTATTTACCAGTGTTGCCATTTAACATGTGTGAAATCTCTTCACCTGAACAATGGGCAAGCATTGCTATAACTTGCCAGAGAAAGTATTCTGGTCATTCCATACATTCTGAAATACAGACATTCTTAAACTTTCTTTTTCTCATTTTCATCAGGGAACATCAGATCGTTTTTAAATCTAGCTTTAAAAAAAGGGGGAAAAAGGCATCTTAGAGTTCTTTCGCCATCTTGTGGTCTTTTATAGTAATGCTATTGAAAGTTTCAAAAGAATCTGGGCTCCAGGAAAAATGCCAATCTTGGAGCAGATATTCTGCCTGCTTTTGACAATTCTGAATTTATCTACATCATTTTTAAAGTGTGGTGACCAAATCTTGGCACTATATAGTCTACTAATGAAGTACCAGACCAGGAGTGGCCATGCCCCAAACCTTTCCAAGCAAAGCAGTCCCACCAAGTCCCTGCTATGGGGAAATCCCTGTGACTTTTCACAGTTATTACAGTTTCAAGATAGTTCTTTATGCTGAAATTATTCTGGGTTTTCCTTAACTAATTCAATAATACATTAAGTCAGATCAGAATTCTTTTATTTATTTATTTATTTATTTAATTTTTTTTTAGTCATAGTCTCACTGTCACCAAGACTGGAGTGCAGTGGCACACTCACAGCTACTGCAGCTTCGACCTGCTGGGCTCAGGCGATCCTTCCACCTCAGCCTTCCAAGTAGCTGGAACTACAGGCACATGCCATGATATCTGGGTAATTTTTTTATTTATTGTAGAGATGAGGTCTCACCAAGTTGCCCAGGCTGGTCTCGAATCCATGGACTCAGGCAATCCTCTCACCTCGGCCTCCCCACGTACTGAGATTATAGGCATGAGTCACTGTACCCTGTCCAGATTTCTTAAGTTAGTCAGTATCCTATTTCCTCACCTCAGTTCTGGTTTCCCCTCTGGGGAGGGAGGGCTGATAGGCTGGCACCTGGGACAAGACAAGTGCAGGTCCCAGGTCAACACTTCAGGGTAAAGGTGGGGCTGATGAATCTTTCAAGCACATGTCCACTTCCTGGCAGCTCCCTGGAGCTGGCAACTGAGAACTCACTTATGGTCAAAGGAATCCTTGAAACTCCCTGAAATTCCTTATTCAAATGCAGCATACACAGTTGTCAATTCCTTTAACTCTTCATGCAGCCTTCTCTACAATCCTATACCAATCCTAATTTTTTCTCTAGTGTTGTCAACCTAATGCAGTATGCTCTTGAGCCCCACTCCCCACCCACTGATGTTTGAGGATCTTCAGGGGCAGCTCTTCGGTTGACCCAGTAACTCAGGAGCTACTGACATTTAATGATAGAGGTCCAGACATACTAAAAACTGTGCAATGTGTGAGACCCTCTCACAAAACAAACTGCCTCGGGAAAATGACTACTGTTTGGTTGTCTGGGCTCTTGTATTATGCATAATTCTTCTTTATAAATGGTCAGTAAAGCCCTTAAGATTACTCACACACTTTCCCATAGGCTGTTATAGAGTGTACTGCATACTCACAAAGTGGAAAAAGGCCAAAAAAGTCCCTTGCCCTGTTCAATAATACATATTTATCTTCCTGTTACCTACATAAGTTTGAGTAACTTAGAATATGAGATCCTACTGCATCTATGCTTTTTAAAACCAATCCTGTACTTTTAAAAACATATTGTTCTGTATCTTCTTGTTTTTTAACTTAATAATTATTTGAGATTGCTCTATATTAGTACAAAGAAATCTACCTCAGACTTTTTAATGACTGTAGAATTTCATTTTATGGTGAGATCCTAGGATTTACTTAACTAGTCTTGGCGGAAGGATTTGAAGCCAAAGAGTAACATGATGAGATACAATATTTTGAAAAGATCATTCTGGCTATATGGTGAAGAAAAGCTCGGGCTTTCAACAGTTTATGTAAGGACATCAGTGACAAGATACTACCATAGCATTCCTGGTAAGCAATGACTTCTTTTTACTGTTGGTCTTTATTACCTAGCAGGGCAAAACCTTAATGGATAGAGGAAAGGAAAGGAAAAAAGGAGGGAGGGAAAAAGAAAGAGGGAGAAAATAATTTTAATATAGTCTAATTTATCTGTATCTGTCTTTCTCTTTACAGTCAGTATTATTTGCATCCTATTTTTAAAAGTTTTCCTATACCAAAGTAATGAAGATATTCTAGTATGCTATCTTTTAGGAATTTTATTGTTTTGCTGCTCCCATTTAAAACTACAATCCATGTAGAACTAATTCTTATTTAAAGAGTATGAGCTTGGATCGAGTTTTAGTTTGTGTTTATTTTATATCTTTTTTTCTTTCTTTTAAAAATGAAGCCAGGTGTTGTGCCTCATGCCTGTAATCCCAACACTCTGGGAGGCCAAGGAGGGAGGATTGCTTGAGCCCAGGAGTTCCAGACTAGCCTGGGCAATGTAGTGAGACCTCGTCTCTACAAAACTAATTAGCTGGGTAGAGTCGTGCACTTGCAGCCCAGGAAACTGAAGAGGGAGGATTGCTTGAGCCCAAGAGTTCCCTGTGACTGTGCCACTGCACTCCAGCCTGGACAAAAGTGAGACTGCAATTCAAATAAATAAGTAAATAAAACAAAATCAAACGATAATATCTGATTGTCTCAGCACCATTTACTGAAAAAATTAATCCTTTCCTCTTCAAGGTCAATTTTCTCACATATCAGGCATCCAGATTACCTGTAAGTCTGTTTCTAGGTTCTTTATTCCACTAGTCTATTGGTCAATTTTTCTATCCTTCCATTAATATTCCACTTTCTTAGTAACTACAGTTTCATATTAAGTCTTGATATCCAATACAACCAGTCCTCCTATAGTCCAAAATGTTCTAGGCTCTTCTAGGTCCTTGGTATTTCCATACACACTTTAGAATCAGCTTGTTAATATCTAAAAGAAACTTACTGGTTGCCAAGCACAGTGGCTCATATCTATAATCCCAGTGCTTTGGTAAGCTAGGCATTAGAGACCAGTCTGGGCAACACAGTGAGACTCCGTCCCTACAAAAAAGAAAAAATGAGCTAGGCAAGGCATCCCACACCTGTATTCCTAGCTACTTGAGGGGCTGAGGCAAGAGGATCACTTGAGCCCAGGAGTTTGAGACTGCAGTGAACTATGACTGCACCACTCACTCCAGCCTGGGTGTTAGAGCAAGATCCTATCTCTCTCTTTTTTTTTTTCTTTTTTTGAGCTGGAGTCTCACTGTCACCCAGGCTGGAGTGCAGTGGCACGCTCATAGCCACCCCAGCGTCAACCTGCTGGGCTCCAACGATCCTTCCGCCTCAGCCTTCCAAGTAGCCAGAACTACAGGTATGCACTACCACGCCTGGTTAATTATTTTTATTTTTATTGTAGAGACAAGGTCTCGGCAAATTGCCTGGGCTGCTTTCAAAACCACGGGCTCAGGCAATCCACTCGCCTCGGCCTTCCAAAGTGCTGGAATTGTAGGCTATGCCACCAATCCCGGCCAAACCCTATCTCTTAAAAAAAAACAAAATTTATTGGACTTTGGTTTGGTTTGGGATTGCATTGACTCAATGGATCAATGTGGTAAGAAGTGAAATCTTTACAATATTGAGACTTCTAATTCATAAATATCTAATTAATGAGAACTTTAACTTCTCACAAAAATTTTGTGATTTATTGCATTGATATTATACATAAATTATACTAGTTGAACTCCTAGGCAGTTGATATTTATGATGCCTTTGAAAACAGTATCCTTTTTCAAAATTTATTTTGCTTGTTACTGCAATATAGAAAACAATTGTTTTATATTTGCCTTAAATCTTGCAACTTGCTAAACTGACTTATCTCTAGATGCTTTTGGATTTTCTATCCACACAACCATTTGATCTATAAAAAACTAGTCTTATTTCTTCCTTCCAAATCCTTAGTATTGTTTATTGAATTTTTTCTTGTTTACTGCACAGGCTAGGACCACTAGTACCACACTGAACACATGAGGGACTGTGGGTATCACTATGTCACTCCCCATCTCAAAAGGAAGGCTTTCAATATTTCACCATCAGGTGTGATGTATATTGCAGGAGTTTTTAAATACCCCTCAATCATATCAAGGAAGTTCTATTTCTAGTAGCTAAGAACTTTTTCATCAATGAACATTCAATTTTATCAAATGAACTTTCTATCAAGATGATCATACGATTATTCTCCTCTGCTCTGCAGATGTGGAACATCACACTATTGGTTTCCTCATGTTAAATCAACTTAACATACCTGGGTGTCAATTGGAACACCGACATGTGACTTATTTTCTACATTCCTAGATCTGGCTTGCTAATATTTTATTTTGGACTTTGGGAAGTATTCTTCTTTGTTCTCTATCTCTCTCTCTCTCTCTCTCTCTCTCTCTCTCTCTCTCTCTGATTTGGGTCTCACTCTGTAGCTTAGACTGGACGACATGGCACAATCATGGCTCACTGCAGCCTCCAACTCCTGGGCTTCAGCAATCCTCCCTCCTCAGCCTCCCGAGTAGCTGGGACTACAGGCACATACCACCACACCTAGGTTACTTTCTAAATTTTGTTTTGTAGAGACAATGTCTCACTATGTTACCCAAGCTGACTCGAACTCCTGGGCTCAAGCAATCCTCCTGCCTTGGCCACAAGCAATCCTCCTGCCTTGGCCACCCAAAGTGCTAGGATTACAGGCAGAAGCCACTACACTCTTCTTTTTTTTTAAGAAAGAAAAAAAAAAAGTTTGTGGAAGATTGATGTCATTCTTTCCTTAAATACTTGGAAGAATTCCTCAGTAAAGCCATCAGGGCCTAAAACCTTTTTAATGGAAATTTTCAAAGTCAAGCTTTTCATGACTAGATTTACATGTAGTGTAAGAAATAATACAGAGATCCCTTGTACCCTTCCACAGTTTCCCCTGATAGTAACATCTGATAGTACAATGTCACAATCAGGTTATTAACATTGTTACAGTTAAAATACAGCACATTCCACCACGACAATGACCCCTCCTGTTGTCCTTTTATAGCCACACTCACTTCCCTTTCACTGCCATTTAACCAACATAATTTGGGACAACCACGAAATTGTTCACCATTTCTATAATTTTGTCACTGCAAGAATGTCATATAAATGGAATCATATCATATGTCACTTTTTGGACTGGCTTTTTTCACTTAGCAACGTTTTCAGAGGTGCATCCAGGTTGTTGTATATATCAATAATTCAGTCCTTCTTATTGATGTATAGTGTTTCATAGTATTTTTGTTTGAACAAGTTTTCCTTTCTCTAGGACAAATGCCCAAGAGTGCCACTACTGGGTTATGTGATAACTGCGTGTTTAGTTTTACAAGAAACTGCCAAATTGTTTTACAGAGTGACTGTACCATTTTACATTCCCACCAGCAAAGATGAGTGATCCAGTTTCTCAGCATTCTTACCAGCATTTGATGTTTTCACTCTTTTTATTTTAGTCATTCTGACAGGCATATAGTGATATTTCACTGAGGTTTTAAATTTCATTTCCCTAATGGCTAATGATGCTGACCATCTTTTTTCATGTGCTTATTTGCCACCTGCATATCCTCTTTCTTAAAATGACTCCTCGTCTTTTCCTCATTTTCTAATTTGATTTTTTTTAACTATTGAGTTCTGAATTTTGAGAGTCCTTTATATATCCTGAATACCAGTCCTTTGCCAAACACGTGGTTTGCAAATGTTGTCTCTCACTCTCATGGCTTGTCTTCTCATCTTAACAGAAGATCTTCTGTCAACTACAGAGAAGTTTTTTTTTACTTTGATGAACTCCAATTTACCGTTTCCTTTCATGGATTATGCTTTGGGTGTTAAGTTGAATAACTTTTTGCCTAGCCCTGGATCCCAAACATTTCCTCCCCTTTTCCCCCTAAAAGTTCTGAGTTCCAGATCCTACATTTAAGTCTGTGATCCATTTTTGAGTTAATTTTTGTATATAAAATGTGAGATTTAGGCCAAAGTACATATTTTTGCCAGTGGATGCCCAACTGCCCTGGTACCATTTGTTGAAAAAGCTACCTTTTTTCCACTGAATTACTTTTACACCTTTGTCAAAAATTAGTTGGGCATGGTTGTATGGGTCTATATCTGTTCTGTTCCATTGATCTATACATCTGTCCTTCTACCAGCACCACACAGTCTTGACTATTGTAGCTATACAGTAAGTCTTAAAATCAGGTAGCCTGATTCCTCCCATTTTATTCTTTTTCAGAATTACTGCAGTTATTCTAGATAATTTTCCTTTCTATATAAATTTTAGAACAATCTTGTCTATATCCATAAAAAAGATTATTGGGATTTTGATGGAAATGGCATAAAACCTTTATATCAATTTAGGGAGAACTAACATTTTCACTGTGTAGAGTTTTCCCTCCCATAGTATTTCTCTCCATTTATTTAGAGCATCTGGTCTCTTTTATCAATGTTGATTAGTATTCAGCTATGCAAAAGTTCTGTACAATTGTAGTAAGCATTTTATTTTTTGGAGCAAATGTATGCGGTATCATACTTTTAAGTTTGGTATTCATGTGTTCATTGCTAGCATACAGAAATACAATTGGGATTCATCATCTGGGTCTTGCCACCACACACATGATTAAAGGCCTTGTTTTATTTATTTGTTTTTTATTTTTTTGTACTTTATTCATTTTTATTGCCAAATAGTATTACATGAATATACAACATTTTATTTATTCATTCTTCAGTTGATGAACATTTTGGTTCTTTCCACTTCGGGGATAATAGGAATAATGCTGCTGTGAACACTTGTGTACCGTTTTTGTGTGGCCGTATGTCTTCATTTCTCTTGAGTATACACCTAGGAGTGAAATTGTTGGGACATATGGTATGCCCAAGTTTAATTTTGGGGGAACTGCCAGACTGTTTTCTAAACTAGCTGTGCAGTTTTAACATTTTCATCAGTAGTACATAAGAACTACAGTTTCTCTACATCTTCACCAAAAATTGGTGGGGTTTTTTTGCAAAATTTTATTCTAATTTGTTATACTTTAAATTTACATATAGCATTTTGGATGTTCAGAAATTTGATGTTATTGAATAAAATACATTGATTTATAACTTGTGATTTCTTTTTTATTATAAAGATGTGGGGTACAATTCAGGGTTAGGTATACAAACACTGATTATGCAGATACCCTTGTTGATCAGGTATGTCCCCCCCCCCCAGCAGTTTCCCTCAATTGCCAATCCCACCTCCCCCTCCCCTGACAGTTTTCCATTACTGCCAAATGGAAAGGCCTTGTTTTAGTAATCTATTCCAAAGAAAAAGAAGATGTGCTGCAGTTTAGAAGTGCAGAGGAGAATTTTGATAAATTGGTAACCAGAAAGCTGAGATAAGTTTTATATATATATATATATACACACCTCTCTGAAGTGGTCTGCATCAGGACTTCCCCATGGCAAAAAGACAGCTAGAATCAACAACCAGGAAAACTGGCACAAAGGCAAAGAAAGCATCAGAGCTGCTGTTGCAGCAGGGTGCAGGCAGGTTCAAGACATGGAGCTCTCTTCCATGGGGGTGGATCCCAGTGGAGATGCTCAAGATGCTGTGGAAACAGCAGTGTTTGGTCTCCAAGAAGATGACCTAAAGCAGAAAAAGATGGCCATGCCAGCAAAGCTGCAAAGGGACCAGGAGGAGGCCTCTTCATTTCTGAGAAGAACTTGGCACACCATGTGATGGAGACACCAGTCAATGAGATTATGCCAACCAGATGTGCCAAAACTATTTAGAAGAATCTCAAAAGTGCTAGTCGCAAAGCAGAGGTCCATATCAGGACCAGGTCTTGGTTTGAGGAACAGGCAAAGGGACTATTCCTAGGAAGGCCAAAGGATCCAACAAGCAGCCAGTCTTCTTGGACATTCACTACACCAGCAGACCCAATGCAAATGAACCCCCAGATGTTTGTTGGAAAATGAATTACCTTTGACAGTGGTGTTACCTCCATCAAGGCTTCAACAAATATGGACCTCATGAAGGCTGACAAGGAAGAAGTTGAAACTACATGTTCAGTCATTGCTGCAAAGCTCAATTTGCCCACATGAATATCACAAGTTTGGTCCCTTTTTGTGAACATTTGCCCAGAGGCAAGACTAACATGGGATGTCCTCAGAGCCAGAAACGGGAAGACCATACTTGTTAACACTGATGCCAAGGGTAGGATCAAATGAGCCAACGTGCTCTGTTATGTGTATACCTTTAATCCTAAAGACATAAACAATGCTGCCACCTTGACAGCTACCATGGACATAGCTTTGGGGTCAGGTACCACTGAGGTCTTTACTATTTCATCTTGGCTGTGGAATGAACTATTTGAGGCCAGTATTGAAACAGAGGCCTGTGTCTGGAGGACACCTCTCTTTGAACATTATACAAAACAGGTTATAGATTGCCAGCTTGCTGTTAACAACATTGGACACTGGAAAATACAGATCTTCAGGGACATGCACAGCTACAGCATTCCTGAAAGAATTTGTGACTCATCCTAAGTGGGTCACATTTAGACATAGTAGGTATGATGACCAACAAGGACAAAGTTCCCTATCTATCAAAAGACAAGACTGGGAGGCCCATGAGGATTACAGAGTTCTTACTTCACTTCAGCCAAGACAATGCTTAGTTCAGATACTAAAAAATTTATTCATTCAATCAAACTGGACAGTTCAGCTTCAAGAGATTTTTGAATGAATTAATTAAAATAGTTTAAAGGAAACAAAGGATGGTATTTTAAAATGTAGAACATAATGAAATTTGCATGCCTTGATTTGTTTCATTTTATGCAAAGATTTATAAAAATCTTTGATATAAAGCTAATAGTTATAAAGCTAATATTTTGCTTGGCAAGAATTTTAAAGATATTCTATAAACTATAATTAATTTTTAAACTGCCTGATCACTTTTCAGAGTGTAACTTTTTAACTGGAAGCAAAACTGTACTTCAGATTTGTAATCCTAGGAATATGAGCAAACTAAAAGTTGCTATGCAGTCGTCAGCAACAATAAATCCAACTCTTTTGTGCAAAAAAAAAAATACAATTAATTTTTTGTGTGCTTTTCTTGTATCCCGCAACCTTGCTGAACTCATGTATTAGTTCTAGTCTTCTGTAAATTCCTTGAAATTTCCTTTCTTAAAATGTATTTTTGTTGTAAATTGACAAATTTTACTTGTATACATTTATAGGGTACAGAGTGATGTTATGATTTACGAATTCGAAATCATACTACATGGATGAACCTGGAGGACCATGCTAAGTGAAATAAGCCAGACACAAAAGGACAAATATTGCATATTTCCACTTATATGCCGTACCTAAAATAGTCAAGTTCACAAAGAAACAAAGTAGAACTGTGGCTACCAGAGGCTGGAGGGTGTGGGGAGTGGGGGGTGGGGAGTTATTGCTTAATGGGTACAGAGTTTCAGTTTGAGAAAATGGAAGAGATCTGGAGATGCATACTGGTGATGGTCACACAATAATGTGAAAGTACTTAATGCCACCGAAAACTGAAACTTAAAAATAGTTAAAATGGTAAATCTTATGTATATTTTACCACAATAAAAATTAGTGAACCAGCCAGGCTCAGTGGCTCAGCCTGTAATCCCAGCACTTTGGGAGGCCGAGGCGAGTGGATTGCCTTTGCCCGCAGGTCCGAGACCAGCCAAGGCAACTTGGCGAGACCTTGTCTTTACAATAAATCAAAAATTAGCCAGGTGTGGTAGCGCATGCCTGTAGTCCTGGCTACTTGGAAGGCTGAGGCAGAAAGATCACTGAAGTCCAGCAGGTCAACACTGGGGTGGCCATGAGTGTGACACTGCCATCCAGTCTGGGCGACGACTCCAACTCAAAAAAAAAAATTAGTGAACCTGAATGACACATATTTGTACCTTTTCTTCCCCCTTCAGTGGATTACTTACATTAAGTAACTAAGATGAGAATAACTGCCCTTGGCCATGTCTCAAAACATAGGCTCTATTCTAATCAATAGTTCCTAGGATGCCAAAACCAACACAGTTTTCTGGAAGTTTCCAAGGCATCTGTCTCACCCATTACCTCAACAATTAGTTGTCTCAAGGTGGTCACCTGACTAAAACTATCACAAAGTCCCAGTCAGCTGGGTAAAGGTCCGCAGTTCATCACAGAGTATGTACTTTATCCCAGACCCCAAAACAATGAGAGGAGAATAGGAAGATGCTGAAAGAATTTGAGAATTTTTAAAAGTTTCCATGTACAAATTCAACATCAGCACAACTCAAGTTTAAAAAACAGTGGTTCTCAAACATCAGCATTCATCAGAATCACCTGAAGCATTTTTTAAAACACAGGATGCCACCCACCCTACTCCTCCACAGAGTTTCCCTTTCTGAGATGTATGTAGATTTGGGATAGGGCCCAAGATTTTGCATTTCCAACAAGTTCCCGAATGATGCTGGAAACTGTTTGCGCAGGAGCCACATTCTAAGAACCACTGAAGACAGCATTCAGAAACACAACTCCCACTATACCTATCTGATCCCAAAGAAGGATCAAAAGGGAAGAAAGACAAGTGTGAATATATTAACCATAACAACTCAATATCTACAAACTAAGATTTAGAAAAACAGTTTCCATTGTCCTCTTTTTCTCTGTTTCCTTGGGAACTTTAGAAAAACTTTTTCTCTGGTCAAAAGCCTTACTAGAGTCTTTAAGGTCTATAATTTTATGAAAAGACAACACACACCAGGCAACGGAGAAGGCCAGGCCATAGCTGCATCTGAGCCAGGGAGAGTGAACACAAGGCAGTGTCTCACAGTCTGCAGATATCTGTTTCAAAACCAGAGAATTTCAGTGATGCAACAGCAGAAACTCAGGTGCTATTACAAAACACAACACATACTGATGCCTCACCGGAACTCTTCACGTCTAAACAGAATTGCATGTCTAAACAGAGTCTGGGTGGAGTCTTGGGTCCTATCAAAGCTTATAGATGCTATTTTTTTTTAATGGTTTGCCCTGAAGCTTTCACAAGAAATTGAAGGTTCTGCAGGGAGTGAGAGAAGGGTAAAGGGAAAAAAATCATGTTACCTGATATTGGGCTGTCTAATATGTATTACAATGTTGAAATAAGCAAGCAGGAATTTTCCATGATCATATGCTAAAACTGGCACCAAAAAATAAACCACTACAAAAATATATTTAGTGTCTAAGTAAGGAAAGCGGTAACAGTATAAAATTAATTAGAACAATGTAATCATTGTATTTCCATAGGCATCTTGCTCAAGGATATAGCTGAGATTTTACCTTCTACCTGTGACAAAGGGTCACAAACTCAAATACCTATGGGGTCAAGCTGGTAACATAATTGAAATGACCAAGAGAATAAAAAATTCAAATGTCAGAAACAGAATTAAACATTATTTTTAATAATGCAACTATGATTTAAGAATGTAACATAACACAAGCATTTATGACACTAGAGATTATAAACTGAATCTGAAAAATACAAATTAAAAATCAGGAACACTTAATTATTAAATTTTTTTCTTGTAGCTCATGATACCTTTGATCTAAAACCCAAAACTTGACACCTTTTCCCCTGTACCAACGTGTCAATGTGAGTTCCTATAGTTAGAATTCCATGCAGTATGTAATACAGAATTCAGTCCTGAATTCTACACTAAGAGCAATAGTTTTTCAAACAGAGTTTCACAAGAGAAAACAACTCTTAAACACATGCCTTTTTCAAACAAAGATGAAATCGTCCATACAGTCATTTCTAAATTTAGGGTAATCACTCCATAATATATATGAGTATTCCTTAGCTTACACTGAAAACATGATAAAGATTCTGCTGCTCCAATGCTTCTAATATTTTGTTTTTAGTACTTTCACTTGCAGCTATCCAGTCACATTGTTGTTATTGAGAAACATAAAGTATATGTTCATTTTCATAAAGTATAAAATTGAAGAGCCTGCCTTGGGATTCAGTCTTAAATTCCATCATTTGGGGAATAAAGTTAAGGCCATAATTTTCATTTCTGGAAGCCAATTTCAGCATATGAAAGATCTAGATTATTCCTTACCAAAAAAAATTTTTTTGCCACAAATATATTTACTAGAAATGAGAGAATTAAATCACATAGATGTGGCACTCATTATGAATATCCCTGTAAAAATATATTTGCTGGAAATTTAGATGGGGAGTAACATCAAGCAAAAATGCCAAATCTTGGAGACATTCTTCACAGGTAACTGAAGCACAGATTTTTCCCTTCTATGATACATGCAGGTTGCTTTCTTTTACCATTTCAAAAAGTGGCTTTGACCCTAACCTACACAAGATTAGTGTGTTGTGCATATTATTAATTCTGCAAAGCCTTGAACAATCTGAAGTTCAAGTATCTAGCTCATGTGATAATTACAGTATTGGTTGCATTTTTTTAAACTTTTGGCCTAAAATTATTCCTAGTAACCTGTGAGTTTCTGTAGTTAGAATTCCATGTGGTATGTAATATAGAATTCAGCCCTGAATTCTGCACTAAGAGCAATATTTTTCAAACAGAGTTTCACAAGAGAAAACAACTCTTAAATACAGGCACTTTCTCAAACAAAGATAAAATTGTCTATACAGTCATTTTTAAATTTAGGGTAATTACTCCATAATATGTATGAGTATTCCTAGCTTATACTGAAAACACCCGTGCATTTAAGTTCACGTCTATTTCCTTTCAATACATTGTCACCAACATGTTCAAAGTTAATCCCTTGTTACTATTCCAAGAGCGCCATCTATAATCAAGCTAATAAACTTCTACTCATTTTCAACAAATTTTGAGACTTTTCTTTTTTTTTTTTTTTTTTTTTTTGAGTTGGAGTCTCACTCTGTTGCCCAGACTGAAGTGCAGTGGCCGCTCCCGGCCACCGCAGCCTCGACCTGCTGGGCTCCGGTGATCCTTCCGCCTCAGCCTTCCAAGTAGCTGGAATTACAGGCGTGTGCTACCACACCCGGCTAATTTTTTAAAAAATTTATTGTAGAGATGAGGTCTCACCAAGTTGCCCAGGCGGGTCTCGAACCCGCGGGCTCAGGCAATCCACTCAGCTCAGCCTCCCAAGGCGCGGGATTACAGGCTGAGCCACCGAGCCCAGCTTGACAGACTTTTCTAATACATATGAGTGAATCCTTTGATAGTGGCCCTTTCATGGGCAATAAATCCAAAAGTTTTTCAACCCATTAAAATGTTCAGACATCACAAATATTGCTAACTATGTGATATTATCTATGTATATGTTTCCTCAGCTTAAATTGAAAATACTATAATTTAAATTTGTAATGTAACTTACTTTGTAAATTCTCAGCCATATCTTCAATATGCTATAAAATCATATTACCAATTATATTTATTTTACATATGTTTGTTTCTGTTTGAGAATTTCTTCTCTAAGAAAAGGGCATTGCTCTAGGAACTTCCACCCATATAAGGTATTCATGCCCAGGACATTTTTTAACCAAATAAATAACTATATACCAGATATGACAATTAAGTTTACAAACTCGTCCTAGAAAAAGTGCTACATACTTCACTGCTGAATATCACAACAGTTACTTTGAAGTATTCCCCTTGGGAAGCTATGCACTGACACCAATGCCTAGGCCACCCATCAAAGCAATTTTGGAATTCTTTTTCTGGGATGGCCATCAGAGCTGTTGTCATATTACCCTTGATGTCCTGAATGTCATTAAAATGTCTTCCTTTCAATATTTCCTTTATCTTTGGGTAAAGAAAAAAAAATCACTGGGGGCTATATCTGGCTGTTCCAATACGGTTATTTGTTTTACTGGCTAAAAACTCCCTCACACACAATGCTGTGTGAGCTGGTGCATTGCTGTGATTCAAGAGCTCCTTCAGAACCATTTTTGCACATGTCCTTCTCATGCCACAATTTTCAGATAAGATTTTCCTGTTTCTCTATCGATGTTTATTTGGTATGCTATGCTTCTCACAACCAGCTGAAAATTTTGACACACAATTTGATGAATTTTTGCAATGTTTTTGTCAATTCTACTTGTTACTGGCCATCCTGACCTCTCTTCATCAGTGATGCTTTCTCTCCCCTCAGAAAAACATTTAATCCATTTGTACACTGCCATTTTCTTCATGGCATTATCACCATAAACTTGGACTAACATGTCCCTGATTTTATTTCCACTCTTGCTAAGTTTAACAAGAAATGTAATGTTTGTTTGTTGCTCTAATTCAAGCTGTAACATTCTCACAATGGCACACAAAAACATGCGACAAGAGTGAATGCCATTCAGCAAGACACCACCACATATCAACACAAACACAGCTGTGAGACACGGATATACCAAGGTTATGAAGCCTTACCGAGTTGTTTGTGCACTGCTGCCTATGTAAGCACATGGTGGCAAGTTTGCAAACTTAACTATCAGACCATACCCTAGTGATATCCCTTTTTTAAGTCCCATTCAGAAACAAATCCTATTATATGCTTTCTGTATACTAGTTATAGTGCTTATTAGGTATGGCTGATTTTTAAACAGCATCTTACTTTGTTGATTTTGAAATGGCATCTTTGGCTGGGCTCGGTGGCTCAGCGGCACTTTGGGAGGCCGAGGCAAGTGGATTGCCTGAGCCCATGGGTTCAAGACCAGTCTGGGCAACTTGGCGGGACCTCGTCTCTACAATAAAAAAAAAATTCGCCAGGCATGGTAGTGCGCGCCTGTGGTTCCCACTACTTGTAAGGCTGAGGCGAAGGATCACTGGAGCCCAGCAGGTTGACGCTGGGGTGGCCATGAGTATGCCTCTGCACTCCAGCCTGGGCAATGGAGACTCCAACTCAAAAAAATAAATTAATTAATTAAATGGCATCTTTGTCTGTACATTAAAACATGGGAATATTCTTCATTTCCACAAATACACAGTGCTCTCCCATCCCCTTACTTTAAAAAAAAAAATGAAAGGGTCTTTTTCTCTCCCTATTTTTGAGAGAAAAATTGACCCAAAACATTTTTTGTTAAAGCTACAATGGAAAAACAGCAGCAAAAGTACAAAGGATAAGTGACTGCTGACACTTAACCTACACACTGGTGACATGGAGAAATAGTGAGGCGCACAGGCCTCACTAAAAGACAGGTGCTCCCCAGCTCCAGTCTACTATAGCCAGGTGCTAGCCTTGCATTTCCAGTTTCCAAGCTATTAAACACTGGAAATGCAGGGGTGTGAGTGTGAGCAAGTGAGTGAGTGAGAGACAGAGTGTGTGTATGTGTGTATGTATGTGTATGTGTGCGTATGTGTGTGTGTGTCTGCTTTATTTTAAAATGTTGGCAGCTGATTCAAACACAAACACGAAGGGGACCAAAAAAAACCTAGAATGTATTTATTAAAAAATTATGTATATTTAAACTTCAGTCGCCTTCAAAGTACTCCCCATTTGATGCATACACCTAATAAGATGCTTTTTCCACTGCTCACAACAGTTTTTAGACTCATCAGTTTTGATGCCTTTTAGTACTTCTGTCATTAATTTCTGGAGGGTCTCCCCTTATAAAACAACATAAAGCCAAACAAATGATCCACAGCCCATTAATGCAGGACATCTTACCCCCAATCCCCACTAATACCTATCATGAGATTTAAGTCTTACCAACATCCGTCTATATTCTTAGGAAAACCAGCAAAGTAAACAGCAAAGTCTTTTCACACAAAAGGGCCTCCCCTCTTTGGCTAGGCTTAGCAGCCTCTACCAAGCCTTGGTTAACTGCCCAGAACACCCAGTTACTTCTAAAAAGTCTAAGTTGTTTTTTGTTTGTTTTGCTTTCACTTTTTTATTGGCCTCACCTCCTAACTTTCTGCCATCTGAACTGACCTCCTTCTAATAAGATAGAGCTAAACATAAGAATTTAGCTCTTATATACTAAGCCAGTAGAGAAAATAATAATGATAATAAACAAGAAAATCCTTGGAAACAAAATTCCTATTCTATTTCTGAAATAGAAAATATAGCTAGTTTGTGTTACAACTTTTAAATACACGGCACGTATCCTGTCTACCTGAGAAAAAATTAGCAGTGACATCCTTTCCTATGAAGTGAAAAACGTGAGCCCAAAAGTGGAATCAACCCAAATCTCCATCAAGTGAGGAAGGATAAATAAAAGGTGGTATATCCCTACAATGGAACATTATTCAGCAACAACAAAAAAATGAAGTACTGATACACATTACAACATGAATGAATCTTGGAAACATTACGCTAACACATACTTGGAAGAAACCAGTCATGGAAGAACATATACCATATGATTCTATTTAAATGAAATGTTCAGAATAGGTAAATCTATAGAGATAGAAGGTCAATTAGTGGTTGTCAAGAACTGTAGGGAAGGGAGAATGGGGAGTGACTGGTAATGAGTGTAGGGTTTCTTTTTGGGGTGATGAAAATGCACTAAAATTCAGTGTGGTGATGTTTGTGCAACTCTAAATACACTAAAAACTATTTAATTGTATACTTTAAGTAGGTAAACTATATGGTATATTGATTATATCTCAATAACATTTGATTATTAGTATTATTTGAGATGGAGTCTCACACTGTTGCACAGGCTGGAGTGGAGCTGCACAATCACAGCTACTGAAGCCTGGATTTCTGGGCTCAGGCGATCTTTCCAAGTAGCTGGAACTACAGGCATGCACCACCATGTCTGACTATTTATTTATTTATTTATTGTAGAGATGAAGTCTTGCCAAGTTGCCCAGACTGGTCTCAAACCCCTGGATTTAAGCAAGCCTCTCACCTCCACCTCCCAAAGTACTGGGATTACAGGCATGAGCCACTGTGCCCACCCTGTTTTTGTTTTTTTTTTTAAGTGGAAAACTTACAAAACAAAAATGCTCAAGCAACTATATCATTTAAAGTAAACAGTTAAAAAATATTAAAGTAGTAGGAATTTTATACAACATATTCTCTAAGCATTCAATAAAATTCCAAATAAAAATGTCTTTAAAAATCAGAAGTAGCCGGGCTCGGTGGCTCAGCCTGTAATCCTGCGCCTTGGGAGGCTGAGGTGAGTGGATTGCCTAAGCCCGCGGGTTCGAGACCCGCCTGGGCAAGCGAGACCTCATCTCTACAATAAATTAAAAAAAAAAAAAAAATTAGCCGGGCGTGGTAGCGCGCGCCTGTAGTCCCGGCTACTCGGAAGGCTGAGGCGAAAGGATCGCCAGAGCCCAGCAGGTCGAGGCTGCGGTGGCCGGGAGCGGCCACTGCACTCCAGCCTGGGCAACAAAGTGACACTCCAACTCAAAAAAAAAAAAAAAAAATCAGAAGTACTTGGAAATTAACATACAAATAAATATTTTTTTTTAAAAAATAGTTTATTTAAAAATAAATTAGAGCGAGAAAGAGAAAGGAGAAAGAATATTCACCTCCCCACGGTGGGGGAGGGGGCCAAAGCCAGGAAGCATGGCGACAGCCATTGCTCAAAGAGCACATGGCCACACCAGAGTCTAGCAAGGCAATGACTACTAATACATACTGGTTTTTTTTTTTTTTTTTGAGTTGGAGTTTCACTCCGTCGCCCAGACTGGAGTGCAGTGGCCACTCCCAGCCACCGCAGCCTCGACCTGCTGGGCTCCGGCGATCCTTCCGCCTCAGCCTTCCAGGTAGCTGGAACTACAGGCACGCGCTACCACGCCCGGCTAATTTTTGATTTATTGTAGAGATGAGGTCTCGCCAAGTTGCCCAGGCTGGTCTCGAATCCGCGGGCTCAGGCAATCCACTCACCTTAGCCTCCCCAGGCAAGGGATTACAGGCTGAGCCACCGAGCCTGGCTAATACATACTTTTAAAGAGCAAATCAGAACTAAAATGAGAAACCATTCAGAAGCTAGTGAAGAGAAAATGTTAGATCAATGAGATACTGCTCCAGGAGCTAACTCAGTCCTCAGAGTGTATTTTAGAGCCTTAAATTCCCTAATAAGGCTTTTAAAAATGTAAAGAACTTATTAATCACAGTAAGTAAAAAAGAATAAAAACAAAAAGATAGAGAAAGAGGGAATTAATAAAGATAAACCTGAGAGTAAGTTTTTTTTTGTTTTGCTTTGGTTTGGGTTTTTATTTTATTTTAATCCCAAATGGTGAAACAGGGTAACCTGAGTGTATTTTTTTAAAAATAATAGCCAGAATATATAAATCTAGAAGCATGTTCTTGAAAGGACTATACAACAGATTTTGGCAGAAGGGGGCAGGAGTGGAAAGGCTGAACAAAAATACATAGGATCAGAAATAAGAACGAAGATATTAAAAAGCTAAAACTGTTAAGAAAATATTACATGAAACTCTATGGCAACAAATTTTAAAACCAAAGAAATGAACAATTTCTTAACAACATATAAATTATAAAAATGTATATAAACGTAATTCTTTTAAAAAGTAATTAAAAAAAACTTATCAGATGACTTTTTTCTTTTTTTTTTTTTCAGTTGGGGTCTCACTCTCTCCCAGGCTGGAATGCAGTGGCACCATCATGGCTCACTACAGCTCTGACCTCCTGGGCTCAGGTGATCCTCCTATCTCAGCCCCCCAAGTAGCTGAGAACACAGACACATGCCACCACACTGGCTAATTTTTTTTATTTTCTGTAGAGACAAGGTCTCATTTTTGCCCAGGCTAGTCTATAATTCTGGGCTCAAGCAAGCCTCCTGTCTTGGCCTCCCAAAGTGCTGGAATTACAGGTATAAACTGCCTGACAGATGACTTACTACAAAAGAGAAAAACCTTATGTGTGTTGCATCTACGTATGTGGTTATATGAACGTAAAGAAAAGTATGGAAGTGTGTGTGTGTATTGATCTAACATTTTCTCCTTTTCATATACATACACACACATATATTACATTGCTAAGAACATAAGAAGGAAAAGAGTAACAAAAAAGTGACCATTACAAGTCAGAATGATCTCACCTGTGTAAAATTAAACCTATGCATGTATATACATAAAAAGATGCATAAAAGAATGACAACCAGAATGTTAATGGTGGTTACCTCAAGATGATGAGATACCTGCCTTCAGACTCACACTTCGTTCTTACCTTCTTTGGCAACTGGTACCCACAAATACTGAGCATAGGGGGTTGGCAGGAGGACAGTATTGGAGAACTGGCTTACTCTTCAAGAAAATCTCCATTCTGCTAAAGGGCACTGCTCAAACATGAACAAACATCCAAAACACCTGGAGAACTTGTTAAAACATATTACTGGGCCTCACCCTTAGAGTTTCTAATTCAGTACATCAGAAGTGAGGCCCAAGAATTTGCATTTCCAGTAGGTTCCCAGGTGACACTGGTGCTGCTGCCCCAGGGGCCACACATGGGAAATCACTGTCTTAAGACAACTTTCTGTACTCTAAAAGTTTGTTGATTGCTGTGCTCTCCTGTAACATTCTTTTACTTTTTTTCTCCCACACTCAGCTCTCCAAGGTTAGCCTCCCCACTACACATCTTACACTTTTTTGTTCCTTTATATAATTATTGAAGTTTTGAGAATTATATTTTTAAACAGTATCTTTTCAAGTTCCTCAAAAATATTTTAAATTAATTAGCCAGGCATGGTAGCGCACGCCTGTAGTTCCGGCTACTTGGAAGGCTGAGGCAGAACGATCACCAGAGCCCAGCAGGTCGAGGCTGCGGTGGCCGGGAGCATGCCACTGCACTCCAGTCTGGGCGACGGAGTGAGACTCCAACTCAAAAAAAAAAAAATATATATATATATATTTTTTAAAATTGCTTATTGTCATAATATTTACCACTTAGGGACACTTAGCACAAATTAGACAATATGCTTAGCAATTTACAAGCATCATCTCATTTAATCTTCATAAAACCCTGTGAGGTAAGTACTATTAGGCCAATTTTACAGATGAGAGAACTGAATTTAGAGAAGATTCTATGTCTGGACTTAGAACACTATACTCCTTCAAAACTAATGGCTAAAAAAAACCAACAGGACTACACCACAACAAACTAGCAACACATGTAATGAGATAAAGTACAGTAACAGTTTGGTTAATGATTATGAAACATCACTTAGAGGTGCCCAATTTTTGGATCCAATTATGTTAATATTTATATAATCACAATACTGGTAATCATAGGGCATTTGTAGATGGCAAAAGAGTAAATAACATTTCTATACTCCTAGGTAAACAGAACTGGGTAACACGGAACTAAGAGAAGATAAATTTTTTAAAGCTAAGCAGTTTTTTAGAAATGGGATGCATATTTCTTAGGATAAAGGCTAAGCTGTTGCAACAAAGGCCCCAAAATAAGCTGGCTTAAATAAGATCAGTCAGTCTTTCCTTCTCAACTATCTGACATAGGCTAGTAGCTTTGTTCTGTGATGCTGTCCATACCTTCAGGTTACTTCCATCTTGTTGCTCACCTTCCCCTTGTCTGCATGGTTAAAGACGGCACACCACACAAGCCTTCCTTCCAACACACAAAAGGGAGCGCATTCCCAGTCCCAAACATGCATTCTCAACAGGGCAATATCGTCCCCAAGGGGGCAAAAACTGGTTCTTGGGCGGTGAAAGGGCAAAAACATTTTAGTCTTTTTTTGGATAAAGTACAAATGTAAAGTCTAAAAAGGCAAAAAAATGTTTTAAAAAGGCTCTTTATGGGAGGGATAATGAAAAAAAGATTAAGAAACTCTGTTTTAAAGACAAGTACCAAGCTGGGCTCGGTGGCTCAGCCTGTAATCCCGGTGCTTTGGGAGGCTGAGGTGAGTGGATTGCCTGAGCCTGCAAGTACGAGACCCGCCTGGGCAACTTGGCGAGACCTCGTCTCTACAATAAATCAAAAATTAGCCGGGTGTGGTAGCACGCGCCTGTAGTTCCAGCTACTTGGAAGGCTGAGGCGGAAGGATCACCAGAGCCCAGCAGGTCGAGGCTGCAGTGGCCGGGAGCAGACACTGCACTCCAGTTTGGGTGACAGAGTGAGACTCCAACTCGAAAAAATAAATAAATACAAGTACTAGAAGTTGCACCCATCACTTCTGCCCCCAAGAACTTAAGCACAAAGAGAAACCTAGCTGCCGAGAAGCCAGAAATAGAATCTCTAGCTAGTTGTCCATTTGCCCAGATTAAACTCAGTTTCTCCCCATATGAGTCTCTTCGGAGGGCTGCTTCAGTGTTCCTAGGACATGACAGAGTAAGTAATCCAAAGGACCATGATGTAAACAGCAGTGTCTTCTATGACCAAGCCTGGGAATGCACACGCTGCCACTTCTACCACCATAAACACACACAGTATAAACATACAGATCAATGCCCATACAATGTGAGAAAAGACTACACAGGATGTGAATACCAGGAGGCTAGGTCTGGGGATCATCTAGGAAGTTAGCTTTTTATTTGAAAGTATAAGCAGAAGTTCTCATATTTGTAAAAATGGAAAAACCATTCTCATGAAATCCAGGTAGTCCTCTAAGTCCCAATGAAATGTTAACTTCCTAGCGGAAGTTATTGCTTTTTCTCTTGTGATTCTACATCACACTGTTCCCACCTCTGGTACAGAACTATAATGTATAATGCTTCACTATGTACAAGGCTGTCTATCCAATGAGAATACAGGGAGGGCTGAGGCTTATAGACTCCGATGCTCTCCAAGTTTGGGACAATGTCTGTTTTAATTTTGGCAGGGAACTAGTCTGTGACCAAAGTGAGAAGCCTCCTAAGTTATCTATTTAACTAATCACTGATTTGTCATGTGAACCTAAACAATTTGCTTAAAACAAGCAAGGAAACTACCAAACAAAACAAACCCTGAATTCAATTGTATATGTTTCAATGATACATACGGGGGTGCCACATTTTAAGAGATGTTATCTATGTTTTACTTTTCAAAGTTAAATTACGGTAGCAATGTGTAATATGATGTTTGCTCAAAAGATGGCGCTAATCAAATGACTGCTAGCATCACCATGCAACAGGCAGGACAGTCAAAGAAAATGGCGGAAGCACAGTTGTCATTGGAGAAGTCCAAGTCCATTTTGAAGTGGTATTTGAAATTTGAGAACATTGTGGAAGTACAATAACAATAGAGGTGTGAATATGCAACAGAACCTCTAACAAGTTTAACAACTGTACACATTCATGATAAGTTTGAGACGCATGGTACTGTGTGTGTGATATGCACAAGAGAAAAGCCAGGAGGCCTCCAACAGCAACAACTCCCTGCAGCAGTTTGCCATAATCAGAGGTGTCTGGATGCTGATGGTAACTACTTTGAGCACCTCTTGTAATTGCAGAAGTCAAACGTGACTTGTATTCATCTTTTGTTACTGATATATATTGAGTATTAAAATTTAATAGTCGCCGGGTTCGGTGGCTCAGCCTGTAATCCCGCGCCTTTGGGAGGCTGAGGTGAGTGGATTGCCTGAGCCCGCGGGTTCGAGACCCGCCTGGGCAAGCAAGACCTCATCTCTACAATAAATCAAAAAATTAGCCGGGCATGGTAGCGCGTGCCTGTAATTCCGGCTACTCGGAAGGCTGAGGCGGAAGGATCGCCGGAGCCCAGCAGGTCGAGGCTGCGGTGGCCGGGAGCGGCCACTGCACTCCAGTCTGGGCGACAGAGGGAGACTCCAACTCAAAAAAAAAAAAAAAAAAAAAAAATAGTAGAAACTATTTCCAAATAAAATAAGCACTATTTCAGATTGAATACCAGTTTTTTATGTCCACCTCACCACACAATTTTCTGTTTCAAGTTTCTTTAAAAATCACAAATAAAAACTCTAAAAGCAGAGTTAAAACTACTCAAATTGACTAATTTCAATAAATAAGAAAGGCAGCAAACAACTGTAACCACCAATACTTAAAACAGGTCCTCTCTTTCTTATTCTAAGAAGATACTGGCTAGGTTTAAATATACACCCATAGTTTATTGATACATTCAGTCAAAATTAAGCATTTGCAGCAAAATTATATTTTTTTGAGTTGGAGTCTTACAGTGCTTTTTAAACAATACTATGCTTAACCCTTTGCACTGGCACCTCATGAATCACCTACCGGCAACTTGACCGTACTTTTTTACAAAATAGTGAAAAATCAAATCATTTCATATTAAATAGTATAGCACTGGAACCAATTATTTTATTGGAATATTTGGCTTATAATGAAATTTTGGACATGGAGGAACTTATTTATGACAAAAAAAATCAAAATTTTGTATCTTCTATTTTTTAATGCATGGTAACATGTAAAATAGTCACCAACATGCACTGCAAGTTCATTGATACATGTTGTGCAATAGCAATTTGTTTGACGTCATCCACTTGGTGTTTTTCTATTCGAGTAGACAACACGGTCTCATTTTCTTCCTCCTACATTAATAAAATGTAATTTACTGTCCAGTCTGCTGTTCGAATAAGATGTGGAAGGACTCACACGATTCCTGAAAACTAATTCTCCACTGATTGATTATATCACAGTGTATATTCCATTTCATTTGCTTTTTCGTGCAATTTGAATGAAAAACTACAAGAAAACATACTTTTTTAAAAATCTGCACTTGCATCAGTCTGTCCTGTATAATCACAAGCAATCTCTTTATGTCCCCTGAAATGGGATATCAGAGTGGTTTGCTAGATTTCCAGGGGACATCCGAGTACAAAGGTTAATATTTCTTTAACAGAGGATTTCTCAATCTCATTTCTCGAATGTGAAACATCATTGCTAAGGTGAAGAATATATTTTTACCTAGCTTTGTAAAGGGGGGGGGAAGTTTTCCCCTTTCATTTAAGGGTGTTTGGCTTTACTTAGGAACTCAAAAGTAAAAAAAAAATGAGACAAAAAATGTTGATCTAATTCACTCTGAAAACATGAGTTCACTTAATATAATCTCCACAAATGTTTAAGACCTTGGCAATATTCTACAACTTATATACAGCTACTGGGGTGATTAAAATTCACTTTTTTCCATATTTTACAAAAGGCATTTGAGTAAAGTTCATATATAGATAAGATCTCCTTTAATGCCTTTGATTTCTTTTTTTACTATTTCACCATTTATCTTTTATTAGAGCCCAAAGTCTGCTAAAATAAAAGCAGTAACAAGATATTTCACAAACTATTATACAATTTAAGTCTTATGAATTTAATGCTTTTGATTTCTTAAGAAAAAAGAATATTACGTTTCAGACAAGTATTATTAAATACATAATGAACAACTCATAAACTAATAACACACATTATAGTTACCATTTATTGGGCACTAAACATATGCCAGGCAATGTGCTAAATATTTTACATGCAATTTAATTTAATGCTTACTACTACCCTTATAACATAGTAACTATTATCCTCATTTTACAGATGAACTTCAAAAGGTAACATGCCCAGGTCACAAAGTCAAGTCTGCTGAATCTAGGGCTGCTTTTACTACAGAGATCCCCTCTTAACACTATACCATCCTGCCTCCTCCACATGGTTATGATTTGTACCATGAAGCTCTGTAGTATTCACTCACTTGGCTCTAATTTAATATTCTGAATAGGACGTATTAAGTAATCACCTTCAGGGGATGCACTGTAACCAAAATCTGTAGCTATATGAATGGTCATACTAGTAATACTAATTCACAGTGCTCCAACTTGTCTACTTGCAAAAAAGTTCCTTAAGGAAACTAACATTTGAGATGATCTAAACTACTTTTCCCTATATAGTCTTACATAATTTTTAATTCTTACAACTCCACAGAGTTACCATCACTATGTCCATGCAAAAACTGAAAACTGAAGAAAGTGAGGTTTGAGGAAATTCACTAATTTGGTCAGTACTACAAAGTTAGTAAATGACACAACTAGAACCTGAACCCATGCCTGTTAAGACCATGATTGGCTGGACTTAGTGGCTCAGCCTGTAATCCTAGCACTTTGGGAGGTTGAGGTGAGTGGACTGCCTGAGCTCGCGGATTCGAGACCAGCCCAGCCAACTTGGTGAGATCTTGTCTCTACAATAAAACAAAAATTAGCCAGACGTGGTAGCACGTGCTTGTAATTCTGGCTACATGGAAGGTTGAGGGGGAAGGATCGCAGCCGCCCAGCAGGTCAACGCTGGGGTGGGTGTGCCAGCCTAGGTGACAGAGTAAGACTCCAACTCAAAAAAAAAAAAAAAGACCATGATTTTCCCTATCTAAGGTAGCTTATTACAGGCATATACAGGTAAACTGATAACAAAAAAACACATTCAGAGAATAATTATACTAAAAATTTTGGTAGCCGGGCTCGGTGGCTCAGCCTGTAATCCCGCGCCTTGGGAGGCTGAGGTGAGTAGATTGCCTGAGCCCGCGGGTTCGAGACCCGCCTGGGCAGGCAAAACCCCATCTCTCCAATAAAAAAAAAAAAAAAAAAAAATCAGCCGGGCATGGTAGCGCACACCTGTAGTTCCG